>AWWV01015366.1:0-110498 GCA_001974805.1 Corchorus capsularis | reverse complement strand
TATGTATATATATTATCCCAAGCATATTCACTAGACCAGTCTCTAGCTTGTCTAGAAAAGCCACAAGTGGTAAGGACATTCTACCATACACTTCTAGAGTAGGTGCAAGTGAAAAATAGGTGGTCTCTATTCTCAATTTGCTGGCCACAAAGCAGACAAGCAGTGGAAGCCATCTCCATACCCCATTCCTAAACTTTAAAAACCTTGACCTGAAATATCTAAAATATCCTTTTTAATTTTAAATATTAAATTTAACTTTTAAGGTTTAATATGTAATTTTATTTTGAATATATTTTTTAAATGTAATTGTTTAAACTATTATAATTTTACTCTACTAGAAACTATATTTATATTTAATTAAATCTAACAAGAATATATTTTCAATTGGATTTCAAAACAAAATAATTTTTTTTGAAAGGCAATCAATTTTTTTTTTTGAGTAAAAAGGCAGTCAATATTATTAATAGATAAGCAAAACAAAATAATTAACAAGTTCTTTAGGAAAAAGAAAATGATCAAATATGTTTTCCTCACATTTTTCTATTACTTGATTTATATATGTATATATCAAGGTAGTTCAGGTTTTAATTAAAATTAAAAAAGTGTAAAAACTTTTTTTTTAAAAAAAATCCTAGATTATTCTATTTTATCGAAATAAAGTACCTAAACGTTTATTGTACTTGAGTAAGCATCGAAACTTTTAATTTGCACCTAATAAGTCCATGCACCAAAATAAAAGCATCTATACTTTTACCAATAAATAGTATACGAGTTTTTTAAATAACAAAATCAGCCTTAAGCCTATTTTAGATAGATAGTGAAAAAATAAGGATTTATTTGGTGTAATTTAAAAATAAGAGTTTATTTAGGTTCAATATGGAAATAGGGGCTTATTTGAGTAAAATAAAATGTAAGGGGTTTTAAAAGAAGATTTATTTTTCCTATAAACTACTATAAATACACTTTTCCCAATTTTTTTATGTTAATGATAATGAGGTTTAGGTATGTTGCATCTGTGTATTAAAAAATTTCCTTTTTTAAAATTAAACTATTAGATTTTTTTTTCATGTGAGTCATGAAATCTATATTAATTAAAAAAATCCAAGATTATCTTTAAAAGAAAACTAATATCGGTACCAGTGTTATATTTCCCATGGTAGTTAGTGTTTATATTTCAACACCGTAAATTTGTTTTTCGTTACCAGAGTATGAGTAACAAACCCTTTTTTCCTTTTTTAAAAAATATTAACCTTATTAAATTTTAAACCATCTACAATAAGTAAGTGAAAAAGTTTATATATTCAGTCATAATTATTGTTTTGCATAGTATTATTTTCTTCTCCCAACCCAATTTTGTTTGGGAAAAAAGGTTTTTTTTTTTAAAATGATGTTGATCTTATAGCTGCTTGCAATTTCTTTCTTTTTTTTTTTGTGAAATTCATATTCTCTCTTCTTTTTCTTATTGCAATGTTGACTGCTCTAAATATTCTATTGCTAATTAGATATCAATTCTGCAAAACATATTATATCTCATTTTCGTTGTACTAATTGATATGGATTTTGCATTTGAGTATTCGGGTCAATGGTAAGATGCATACTTCCTGGACCACAAGGTTCCAGGTTCAAGTCCCACCGTATTCAATGCGTGTAGGTTTTGTGCAGTTTTTTGCTGACTTTGTTAGTTTGTTTATTTGATCATTTCATTGGTTATGTTTATGAGTTATTATTTGGTACACTGTCGGTGTAGTTTTTGGACTCCACAAACAGGTTAAAATATTAACACGTACCACATTTCATAATTAACATGGTTAAGTTTATGTGCAACTTCGATTTTTTTGGACCCTCTGCCTTTCAAAAAAAAGAAAAAACTTTATGTTTATTATAATTTTAATTATTTGGTCATTTTTCATTAGATGTTCAAGCATATATATAAGGAATTATTTGGTTGTATTTGAAAGGATTTTCTTTTTTCCTAAATATATTAAAAAGCCTTTTTTTCATCGTTATGATAGACATATGAATGGTCAATTTTACTCTTGGGCTGAATTTATAGTCAAGATTGAAATGGTTTATTTTAATATGTACATGATTTTCAAGATTTGCTTAATTTTTGTTTTAACCTAATCTAATAGGAGAAAAGATTTTTTTATTTCAACTAACCAAGCCGCCTAACTAATTGATTAATTAATAAATTGAACCCTAATCTTAAAATACATTTTTAATATTGCAGCACATCTTCATATTTTTGTACTTCCAATGGCTGGTCGGGTTGAATCTTTAATTATAATTTGTTAAGCAATATGCTCCAGCTTGAGGGGGAGTCTTACAGCTGTACGGACTAATTAATAGGGATTGACAAAGATCAGGGATTTTATTTAGTTTCCTAACATAGATTTTCTCTGGTTGTATATAAACCAATGTATTCTGGTGTTTCATATTGAAATATATGTTTTTCCTCTTCTAATGAGTTAACAATGACAAATGAGTCCGTCAAAGAGGTCCCCTCTGGTTATTTTGCATCAAGCTCGTGTTTCTGGTGGTCATGCTGGGAATCCTAGTAACAGGAAATTGTTACAGAATTGGAAAAAGGTTGGGACACTTTATGCTACTCCTGCTGGCTCAAATGATGACTGGTAAGTAAGTTGTATCTACATTCATGGCGCTTACCCTAGTAATAATGCAAACAATTATGGCCCTGTTTTGCTTCCTCCCCCCCCCCCCCCAACACACGCGCGCATACACACACACAAAGATTCTCTCTGAATAGAGGTGTATAGTTGTTAAGTTGAGTACTTAGTTTATGTGTGCAAAATCAATATAGGTGTTTGCTTTCTGGATCATTTAATAAATTAACTTCAAGGATTGAGTGAAAGAAATAATTATTTCCTAAGTAATCTTATATCCTAAAATTTAATAATTAGTTTCATTTCATCAATATTAATTATTAAAGGTACTAAATTTTCTTATTTAAAGTTATTAAAAAGTTTTAGATTTTAAATTAAATGTTACAATTGTAAGCTTAGATTTTTTGTCATTTTAGTAATAATGAAGGTTACCAATCTTCTTACATAAAATTACTAAAAAAACTATATAGATTATGAAAATGCTATACTGTTATCAATAAATTCAATATTTTAGTTTCCTTTCATCAATAATAAAGGTAGTTAACAAATTTTGTTATCTGAGGTTAGCAAAAACTCTACATAGGTTTTATCAGTAAATTTAATAAACTTACACTCTTAGTAATGTTTGTAACTTTTTGTCAATATTGAAGAAGCTGCTTACTAATTTTTTTTTATTTAAAGTTACTAAAAATACTGCAATGGTTACAAAAAAGTTTGAGATGCTACTATCTGATTTTATAATCTTACTTCTTACATTGGTTACCAATTTTTCACATCTAATAAGGTTACTGAAAAAACTATAAAGGTTATAAGAAAAATAAGGTTATAACTTCAACGTTAATAACTTCTAAAGCTTTTTATTTTTTATTTTTGAAAATAAAGCTTTTTATTTTTATTAGTTTATTATTTTTATTTAACTTCAACTTTATTGTACATGTATTATATATGAAGTAGTACGTTTCTTTTTAGGGTTTAAATTCAATTAGGATCATCCTAAAAAAGGGTGTTTTTAGGATTTCATTAGGATGATGCCACCTAATTAAATTTGAATCATCATCCAATCCTAATTTACACTCTACCGCACCTGATTAAATTTTTATTAATTACCTTAATCTAATCTTAACCTTAGTTAAGAAAATGATATTTTAAACTTGTTAACTTGATATTTTAAGTTCATTATCCGATTGAGCACCGGAATTGATTATTTTTGTTTTTGATTATAAGTTTGTCACTATATGAAAGCCCATTTTTTCCATCGATTTTAAGTTTTTTGTTTTACCAGACATCGATTTTAAGTTGGTTCCATTAATTAATCTGTATCTTTTTTTTTTTTTCTGGATAATATTTTGACTTTGAATCAGAACTGGTAAGAGTGAGAATTTAAGATGAAATCAGTTTGGATGAAGTTTGGGTTGGGGGGGAAAGAGAGGTGGTCAGCTGGGGACAGGACATCATTCATTTTTTTTTTTTGGATCAACGGGAGAGGACACCATTTTGAGAGCTGGTAGAAAATTTAAGTAATGTCCTATCTCACCCTTTCACCCGTTTGATTACACACATGAACATGATTCTTTTTTTTCCTGCGATTCTTTGAAAGACAAAGACTTCCACAAAATTGAAAAGATGATAGAAAAGAAGGGGATGCGACTCTTAATTAGGTTAAGGAATGTTCATGGTTTTTTTTAAACAAAAAATAGTAAAATATATGACATGGAGCCTATGTGGCAGAAAATGTTATAGAATAGGAAATATTTTTTCAAAGTGCAATATATTAGGGAATAAGTTTTAAAACACAATAGTTTGCTAAAAAATTCAACTTTCTTAATTAAGGTTATGATTAGTTTAAGGTAATTAATAAAAATTTAATTAGGTGTGGTAGGGTGTAAATTAGGATTTGATGATATTCAAATTTGATTAGGTGGCACTATCCTAATGGAATCCTAAAAACACCCTTTTTTAGGATGATCCTAATAGAATTTAAACCATTCTTTTTATTGAACCTTGGGTTTTCACAAAGATTTTCAACATGTTTTGTTCTTATAATTATATTGTCATTCTAATCCCACACCACAAGCTAATTTCACAATTTCAATCACCAAAAATAAATCTCACAATCAGACACACCATTAATAATATGTAAATCAAATTTTTATGAAATTGTAACTAAACCTAATACCAATTTTTATGAAAAAAAATCATAAATGTTTATGAAATTGTAATGAAGTATAAAAGTGGGTGTACAAATTGGTTTGAAAATAATCATTTGCCTAATTATTAATTCATAGGTGTTTCTTTAGCCATTGAGAAATTGAATTTTCTCCAACTATAACAAACAAAGAATTTTCTTTTTTGTTAATGTCATCGACATTGAGTAAAAAAAAAAGTTCGTATCCTAATTGATTAACTCATTTATTTAACTTCTCTTAACTAACATTATCAACTTAAAGAGAACAAAATTTGTTGTAGATATCTCTAGTTCCAAACCTTTTAATCTATCATACTTTATAAATTCTTAATTATTTATCTATATTATAAATAAACTTGTTAAGATAAAACAATTTACCAAAAAAGAAAAAACCTATTAAAACTAACTTTTAGGTAGTTTTCTCTAGTATTCTAATTCTCTTTGTGTGTTCGTGTGTCTATAAATATATATAATATATATATATATATTTTTTATTTTGGTTATTTGTATTTTGGGATTTGAGTTATACTTGGTAATAATAATTAAAATTTATTTTTTATTTTTTAATATATATATATATATGTTATTTACCGTTATATTCTTAACAAATATCAAGGGTTTTTTGTAACCTTATACTAAATCTTTTTATAACTCAATAATTTTGAACCCTTATGTTCTTAATAATAAGTGCCTTATATCCTTTATAATAATTTTAGTAGTTTTTCATCAATATGTATAAAAGGTTAGTCAAAGAGGTTTAAAGGTTATTCAAAAGTTACGATGCTATAAACAAATCAAGTAACCTTAGATTCTTTGTAATTTAAATAACCTTTAATTAACCCATCAGACACTTGGCCTGGTGGTAGAGTGTTGGACTCTTAGTTCTATTGGTTAGGATTCGATCCCTATCGACCTCAAATACCCAAAAGAATAATCTTTAATCAATAATTTTCTTATCTAAAGTTATTAAAAAAGCTAAAGAGGCTATCCAGAAAGTTATATTATAATCGACTAAATCAATGACCTTATATTATATATGTATAAGTAATAATATCGATTACCAATTTTCTCATCAAAGGTTATTGAGAAGATTATAAAAGTTATCAAGAACGTTATACTGTTATCAAGAAATAAGTAATCTTACATCTTTAGTAAGTTTAGTAAGTCTATAAAAAAAAAAGTAAGTTTAGTAACCATTTTATCAATAAATAGGTTACCAATTTTTATTATTGAAGTTTACTTTAAAAGGTATAAAAATTATTAAAAATGTAATCATATTATAAATAAATTCAGTAATATCTTACATTCTTATGAATTTTAGTGGCTTTTCATTAATAATGAATAAGAGCATCTCCTGATGCCAAAAAAAGAAAGAAAGAATAAAAGCATCTCCAATGTGATGCACTAATTTTTACACTATTTTGGTGTGAAAAGAGAATTTTTTTTGGAATATACTCACGCCAAATATTTTTTCACTTCAATGTGTTCCACATAAAATATCATTATACTATTAAACTTTTACAATAAAAATTATTTTTGCACCACAATTTTTAAAAGTATATATTCAATTCGGTGACCAAAATATTCAATTTAATAAACATAAAGGACCAAAACGTTACTTTTTATAGTTGGATGACCAAGACAAAAAGCTGCTAAAAGCTAAGTGACCATTAAAAATTCATTTGGATTCGATCCATTAAAATTTTTAAAGAATTCCCTGCCTGGGGGTATAAGCATACTTCTTCTAACGTTGGTCTATGTTTCATAGACGTTGATACTGTTCTAAATATTCTATTGCTAATTAGATATCAATTGTACAAAACATATTACATCTCACTTTTATTGTACTAATTGATATGGATTTTACACTTGAGCATAATGGTAAGGTGCATGCTTTTTGGACCGCGAGGTCTCAAATTCAAGTTTAGGGGTGTAATCGAGTCGAGACAGGTCGAATAGTGAGCTACTCGAGCTCGATCGAGTCTTGATTTTCAAGCTATTCTAGTTAGGCTCAATAAATTCGAAGCTTAATTAAAAAATTCAAAATAATAATTTTTAGGTGAAATTCAAGCTCTAACTTGAATTCAATATCGTGTTCGAGCTCGAGCTCGATAGGTCTCCATAGGTAATATTTTAATTAAATATGTAATATGATGTATATATATGTGCGTATCGAGTAGCTTGACGAGTATCGAATCAAGCATCCCTGAGCTCAAGCTCAGCTCGATTCGATACTCGAGCTACCCAAGCTCGAGATCGGCTCGACAGTGACCGAGGCAAATTCTAATTTTCTTAGAATCGAGCTCGAGTAGCTTGCGAATAGTCCTGTTTCACTTACACCCCTATTCAAGTCCCACCGTATTGGATTGTAACCTCTCTTCAGGAATTTCATGTCCATATGAAGAAGATAGTAAACTTAGTTTTTGTTTAAGTGCTACACACTCTAGAAGACGAAACAAAATTGAAGTTATTGCACCTGTCCATGTACAAACTAATATTTACTATTTATTGCTAACTTTAGGGCATATGTTCAATGTTAATAGTATAGCCTTTTAAAGATGCAACACATTTAAAATCATAATACTTTCGAACTTTCCTACTGTTGCAACGTGCGGGTCCGGGGTCCGAACCCTACCGTTGACGACTTAAAAGGGAGTTGCCACTAATCATTTTCTAGGTGTGATTAGTCACCTGATTGACCTAGCTAGATTAATGAGGTCCAAAGCTTGGCGAGGGACCCACTAAACCTATAGGTCTGGTCCTTGCAACCTAATTCTATGTCCGGGAGTCAATCACATTTTGGGAAGGGTTAGCACCCCAGATGCCCGTCAAGCGACGGTACCTCTAATCTAATCATGATCTAGTTTGGGTCTGAAATAAAATGTTGCTTTTAATCTCTAATCCTATATTTTTGGTCTTTTCTTTGTTTCAAGAGAATTGAAATCTTTTATTAGCTTTAAAAACACAGAATTTAACTCAAATGTAAAGACAAAACTGGCACCTTTTGATCGGGAAGGGCACTTTGGGAAAAAGAAGAAAACTTGCACCTTTCGGCCGGGAAGGGCATTCTTGGAATAAATGAAGAAAACTTGCGCCTTCCGACCGGGAAGGGTATTTTTGGGATAAACGAATAAAAATATGCGCCTTCCAACCGGGAAGAGCATTTTGGGAATAAGCGAAGAAACCTTGCACCTTCCGACTGTGAAGGGCAATTTGGGAATAAGTGAAGAAAACTTGCTCCTTCCGACCAAGAAGGGCATTTTTGGAATGAGACAATAAAAATAGCACCTTCCGACTGGGAAGGGCATTTTGGAGTAAGTGAATGAAAATAGCACCTTCCGACCGGGAAAGACATTTTTGAAATAAATGAAAAAAAAATATCATCTTCCGACTGGGAAGGGCATTTTGAGAATAAGTGAATGAAAATAACACCTTCCGACCGGGAAGGGCATTTTTGGAATAAGATAATAAAAATAGCACCTTCCGACCGAAAAGGACATTTTGGGAAAAGCAAGTAAAATTGAAAATTGAAGGAATTAACCTTTTGGTCTTTGATCTTTTTGAATTTTCACCTATTTGGGACAAACTCCTTTTTTTTTCAAATTTTGATTTTTATTTAATTTTAACTTTTCACTTTTTTTAGTATATTACTTAAAATTCGACTCACCAACAAAAATGTATGTAATGCAAATGATGCATGATCTGATCTTTTTAATTGATTGGTAAAGGGTCGTTTACTCGAATAACTCTGAGGAGCCTTCTCACGCATTATGGGGCAATCCGCAAAAGTATCGTATGATCGGAGCAGGCCTTGGGACGTCGCGTCCAAGCACAATTACCCAAGGTCCACCCGTCATAGTTAAAAACGGGTTTTACCAACCTTAGTTATTTTGTGGTGTGGATGACAATATAAATATATGCAAATGATTTCCTAAATTAATTTAAATCTAGCACTTTTTCCTTTTCCTTATCAATTTATTGAAAAATAAACCTAATTCCTAAGATTAAGCCCTTAATTGAATTAATTTGAACTATGGCAGCCGCTTACACAATAATATAGGGATCTAATTGCATGCAAGATTAAATAGTTAACCTACGGACTTAATAAGTAATAATTTAACACATGAATATAATAAAAATGCTATTATTAAAACGGAATTAGCAAATAAAAATTAAAGGAAACTATAAACTATAAATAGCCTCATTTTCCTTTTTGATAGGAAACGAAAACTTACCTTCAATGGCTGAGGTAGAAGTAAGGCTAAAGAAGCTATATATTCCAAAAGTTAGGTCTTTTCTAGATATCCAATGGCTATACATCTCTTTGCTTTTCTGATCTAACGGTACAAAACAGAGTTGTGATAGGGGCATTTTCATCATTGAATTCAGATTATTAAATGTTATAATTGGTCCTTAATGTTTGAAAAATGCTCAAATAAGGAGTTAACCTTTTAATTTGATTAGTTAAGCTCCTATTGTTGCAAAATCGGCTGACGTAGTGGAAGGTTACAAATAGCAAGAACTTCAACAAATTAGGCTAGAACAGAATTTGATTGAATTGGAATAAGGATAATTAGGGATAAAAATAACCTTTGAATAATTCTGATTTCAAAGATAATTAAAGACTTTGCTGGTTAATAGCCCTTAAATACTAACACTTGATCTAAAATATTCCTGGTAGGAATAGTAAAACATTTTTGGTAGAAAAGTAAAACCTACTCCTTATAGGAAAAAAACATAAACATTAATAATCTAATGACTTAAGGATAAAGTAAAAGACTCAACTAAATAAAATAAAACAGAAATAATTAAAATAAACTAATTGAAAATGCGCTGCATCATTCTTCCCGAGTTTGACGAGTATGCCTTAATGATCTCCTCATAAATTTCTGGACCAACTCGCTTCAATTCTTCTTCAGCAATCCAAGTGCTTTCAGTTGCTAGTTTTCCTAGCCATTTCACCAAAAACCTCTTGTACATATTTCCTCGCCTTGATCGAACCTCTTTAACATCCAAAACATCTTCAATAACATCACATTTCGCAGCTGGCAGCTGTTGAACTTGTTCATTGATGCTATATGCAGCCACATCATCAATTCCATCAAATGGATATAACTCTGAAACATTGAAAATTGGACTGATTTGCAAATCTGATGGCAACTCAATCACATAAGCATTGGAGCTGATTTTTTTCAACACTTTACAAGGTCCAAACTTTCTGTTCTTAAGTTTGTGATAAGTTCCATTTGGAAATCACTCTTTTCTCAAATACACAAGAACTTGATCACCTTCTTCAAACTCATGTTGTCTTCAATGCTTATTAGTCTCAGAAGAATATGCTGCATTGCTGTCTTTTAATGCAACCTTCACCTCTTCATGAACCTTTCGAATATGATTAGCAAATTCTTTTCCTTTATCACTCACTCTAGCTTCTTGTGGTAAAGGTACTACATCAAGAACATGTTGAGGTTTCAATCCATATGCAGCCTCAAAAGGAGTCTTCTTGATACTCTGATTCACTGAATTGTTGTAAGCAAATTCAGCTAGCAGTATAACAGAATCCCAAGTCTTTGGATTATTTCCAACAAGGCATCGCAGTAAATTTCCCAAGGTTCTATTCACAACTTCTGTTTGTCCATCCGTTTGTGGATGACAAGTGCTTGAATACTTCAATTCAGTCCCAAATTTCCTCCACAAAGTCCTCCAAAAATGTCCCATAAACTTCACATCTCTGTCAAAAACAATAGAAGTTGGAACTCCATGCAACCTCACAACTTCGCGGAAAAATAATTCAGCAATATGAACTGCATCAGAAATCTTAAAACATGGAATAAAATGAGCCATTTTCGAAAAACGATCTACCACAACAAAAATAAAATCGAATTTCTTTGCTGTTTTCGGAAGTCCCAAAACAAAATCCATACTTAAATTAATCCATAGAGCATCAGGCTCGAGTAAAGGGGTATACAGCCCCGTGTTTTGAACACCTCCTTTACCAAGTAAACAGGCTGGACATCTTTTCACAAACCTCACCACATCTCGACGCATCCTTGGCAAAAAATATCGATCAGCCACCATTGCCATAGTTTTATCTCTATCAAAATGCCTCCCAAACTATTTCCATAAAGTTCTTTAATAATTTGTTCACTTAAAGACCCTTCTGGAATGCACAACTAATTCCTTTTGAATAAATAATCTTCATACAACTTGAAAGGTAAATTTCCAGCTTGTGGTGAATATTGTAAAGCAGCCAGTACCTTGCTGAAATAGGGATCAGATGGATATTGTTGCTTTAACTCTTCAAAACCCGTAATTTGAGTGCTCAATACGGATAAAAATAAAGTCTTTCGACTTAAAGCATCAGCCACTGTATTATACTCACCAGACTTATATTTCAATGCAAAATTGAATTCATCAAGAAAAGAACTCCGCTTTGCGTGTCTATCATTAAGATTTTTCTAGGAACTTAAATACTTTAAAACTTGATGATCAGAATAGACAACAAATTCACGATAAGCCAAGTAATGTTGCCAATAACGAACTGCCCTCACCAAAGCATAGAATTCTAGAACGTAAGTTGAATAACGACGTCTAGAATCTGTCAACTTCTCACTGAAAAATTCCACTGGCTTTCCATCTTGATTAAGAACTTCTCCAATTCTAGTATGCGAAACATCGCATTCAACGACAAATAATTTGTCAAAATCTGGTAGTGCAAGGATAGGAGCTTTCGTCAACAAAGCTTTAACACTTTCAAAAGCCTTTTTTGAAGCATGTGTCCATTCAAACTCACCTTTGTTCAAAGTTTCAGTTATAGGACTCATAACAGCACTGAAATTTCTAATAAATCTCCTACAAAAAGATGCTGAACCACGAAAGCTACTAACCTCTTTTACAAATTTAGGTTCTGGCCATTCCGCTATAGCACTAACTTTCTCCGGATCTGGTTTCAATCCTTCTCCCGACACAATGAAACCAAGAAACACAACTTCAAATTGCATAAAGCTGCACTTTTTCATATTTACATAAAGTTGTTCCTTTTGTAGAACCTTAAAAACCTGTCACAAATGCTTCAAGTTCTTCCTTTGTGCGACTATAAACTAAGATATCATCAAAGTAAATCACAACAAAAGAATTCAGGAAAGGCTTCAATACCTCTGTCATAACTCGCATGAATGGGCTAAGAACGTTAGATAGACCAAACGGCATCACCAACCATTCGAATAATTAAAAGCTGTCTTCCATTCATCTCCATTCTTCATTCTAATTTGGTGATATCCACTTTTCAAGTCAATCTTCGCAAAAACCTTGGAACCGGCCAACTGATCAAGCATGTATCCCAATCTAAGGATAGGAAAATGATACTTCACTGTAATTTTGTTTATGGCGCTGCTGTCCACACACATTCTCCATGATCCGTCTTTCTTTGGAGCTAACAAAGTTGGACAAGCACAAGGACTTTTACTTTCTTGCATCAATCCCTTCTCTAGTAGCTCTTGAACTTGTTTTTGAACTTCAACTCGATGTGTAGGAGGCATTCTATATGTTGGCATATTTGGTAAAGATGCTCCCGGTACCAAATCTATAGCATGTTGAATACTCCTTAAAAGAGGTAATTTCTGAGGTTCCTCTTCCTTAACTAGCTCATCAAAATCCTCCAAAAGTTTCTAAATTTCAAAGGAATGTTGTTGGAATTTATTCCTTTGGGTAGTTTCCAACATCTTACCAACCAATGTAAATATGACTCCTGTCTCTCTGCTTTCAGATTCAAACTTTTTCGCAGACGAATACCCATTGATTTTTCTAACTTTGCTGTTTGAAGAAATTTTCGACAGGCAATTGTTTCTTCTCACCTTGTAAAGGATGTAATATAATATGGTGAACTAAACTATTCGGTTTTTTTCTCAAAAGAAAAAAAAAAAACTATTCGGCCTTAGGTCAAAGAAAAAAACTATTCGGCCTTGTAAAAAAAGAAAAAAGAAAAAAAACTAAACTAAAGTTTGGCTCATCTTGTTGAAAAAAAAAAAAAGTTTGGCCCATCTAAAACAAATGCACAAACCGATAATATATGAATATGATATGAGGAGCCGAACGAGTACCCCATTTCATAATTAATTAGATATTTAATATTTCAATATAGTCTCTGAGGAGTACATATCACCCTTCTATACTCACATGTGCAGTCTGCTAAACTACACCGAATCACTAATGGTCTATTGAATAATGTTGTAACCCGGATATCCCAAACTATAATCTAGCAAATTAATCATGCAAGCGGAAGCAACCAAAATAATAAATCATCCACACAAGACAAAAGAATTTACGTGGTTCGGCACTGAACTTGCCTACATCCACGGAGGAGAAGAGAAATCCATTAGTTATAGAAAATTACATCAACACATAATTATCAATAACTCCCACTCAATCTCTCAACCCAATCTAACAATCAATCCTAAACCAAACCCAAACAATCTTGAGCACTCTCGCTCAGTCTCTATTTGAACACTCTCGCTCGGTCTCTATGAGTACTCTCGCTCGGTTTCTATGAACTAACAATCACATCTATCAAAGAAAACAATCACACACACACACACACCCATAAGGATCATCCTTTGGTCCTATGGGGTGCCTCCACCCAAATCTAACCCTTAGACTACATCTTTTCTCCAAGCATACCAAACCCTATAGAGAAACTCTCTATTTATACTAGCATAAACTTAGCCTCCAAGTAATCCTTTTCCTACTAGGATTCTTGATTACCAAATCTCCTTGTCCACCAAGGAATAGGCCTAAAAAATCTCAATCCAAATCAAACTAGGATTTGAGTCAAAATCCTAACAATCTCCTCCTTGACTAAAATTCCATCAAATCTTCAATCTTCAATCAATCTTCAAGTTTCACGGACATGCAAGGCTCCACCTACGATGAAAGTTTTCCAATTTTCAAGCAATCTTCTCTTATGTGTCTTCATCTTCACTGCATCATCTTCAACTTATATCTAAATCCAATCTTTTTTTTTTTTCAAATCTGATTTGAAAAACCAACATGCAATCTTCAAACAATCATCAAGCTGCAAAATTTGGCAATCTCCACAACAACCAAATCTAACGAACCATATCTCAAGTTTGGGTTACCAGGCAACCTCCAATCCATTCAACATGAGCTCTGATACCAATTGTTGTAACCCGGATATCCCAAACTATAATCTAGCAAATTAATCATGCAAGCGGAAGCAACCAAAATAATAAATCATCCACACAAGACAAAAGAATTTACGTGGTTCGGCACTGAACTTGCCTACATCCACGGAGGAGAAGAGAAATCCACTAGCTATAGAAAATTACATCAACACATAATTATCAATAACTCCCACTCAATCTCTCAACCCAATCTAACAATCAATCCTAAACCAAACCCAAACAATCTTGAGCACTCTCGCTCGGTCTCTATTTAAGCACTCTCGCTCGGTCTCTATGAGTACTCTCGCTCGGTTTCTATAAACTAACAATCACATCTATCAAAGCAAACAATCACACATACACACCCATAAGGATCATCCTTTTGTCGTATGGGGTGCCTCCACCCAAATCTAACCCTTAGACTACATCTTTTCTCCAAGCATACCAAACCCTATAGAGAAACTCTCTATTTATACTAGCATAAACTTAGCCTCCAAGTAATCCTTTTCCTACTAGGATTCTTGATTACCAAATCTCCTTGTCCACCAAGGAATAGGTCTAAAAAATCTCAATCCAAATCAAACTAGGATTTGAGTCAAAATCCTAACAAATAATTTTCCAAAATTGAATGAGGTCACTCAATGAGAGAAAGAGTTTCAAAGGAGAGTGTAAGAGAGAGTGTATTTAGCATTCCTCGATGGATATATATATATATATATATATATATATATATTAGATGTATTAACATATTTTCATGCTGAGAAATCAACACTGCAGTAATCAAGACTTCTATTTAGTTTTAAAAAAATTATGGAGAAATTATTAGATGGACCAGATCTACCACGTCATCTATAGTCCCAACCAATAAGATTGTGACACGTCAAATTTATTCCTAAAATTCAGGCATAAATTTAGCACCAGGTTTAACTCCAAGTTTAACCATGTGAGATTTACAGGGTAAGTCCCTAAATTTAGTAGATTAATTTGGTAGGGTTTTAGAAATTGTAGAAAAAAATCTGATGTATCACGATCTTATTGGTCGGAACCATGGATGACGTAATGAACCTGTTCCATGTAATAATTTCTCATAATTTCAAAAGATTATGGGAGGAAAAACTTTATGACACATCATGTATAGTGCCTATTTTTCCTTATTTTTTTAGCTAACAACATTTGATTTTGCATGGATTACCAGATTAACCATCATTTTTTATAAAAATTAATGAATTATAACATTGAACTACTTGGAACTTTATGATGAATTTATCTAAACCAAAGTACCAAACCTTTTAGAGGCAAATAATGAGAAGCAAACAAAATTTGGATAGCACCATCACTCTTGGGAAAGAATCAAAAATCTCCCTACAAGAAAGGATGGGTTGCTTTTTCGCCAAAAAAAAGAAAGGATGGGTTGCTTGATTGCCTTTCTTATTATTATTATTATTGCTCTCGAAATAAAGACTCAAACAGGGGCTCTGATTCCAAAAAGGTAGTTTCTTCTCTAATTACTATTATGCAGCGGTTGAACCACCACCGCCTGTTTTTTGGTCACCAAAGATTCGTTGCCTGAAATCGGAGACCATGAGAGGAAGTCCTTTGCGGAGGGATACCGTTGGCTCCCAAAAAAGAAGCTCTTTAGCCTTTGTAATGTCAGGTTTTCTCTTGTGTGGATCATCTTCCGTGTTAGGCCTGAATTCTATCTTTGCATTTGGATCAATTGTTTCTTGTACCACCTGCACAAAAACCACCAATATTAAATTTTAACTCTTCTTATAGTTGATTGCTTAGATATATAGACATGATGAACCCAAAAACATAAACAACTTCAAGGCTGCAAGAATGGAATCTGCTTAATCATGTCATACTTTGATCCTTGATCACCATTCTTGTCATAAGAATGAGTGGAGCTATCTAAAGATTTTAAGATTTTACCTGAGCAAGTTCAAGCATGGTGAATTCACCAGGGTTTCCAAGATTGAAAGGACCCACGTGGTCGCCTTCCATCAATCGCATTAGACCCTCCACCTATTTAAAATGTCCATATACAACACAACATGTCTCATTAGAATCGTGTTTTGCCCATTAATATTTGTACTGTATAAAGCAGCAACTTATGGTAATAATGTTCTTCCTGTACGATAAAAGCTCTGTTAGAAAATGAAGTTTCAACTTTCAACACCAATCAAAGTATCAAACAGTAGTGGTCTGTGGTCCTCCAGGAACAAAACAGAGGAAAAATAGAAAATGGACTAATTAACTAGGTTTTCCTTAATGCCTTGATGAGAACAGGAAACTGAAGAATTGGAAAAAACTTTTCTAGATTTACATATATTTGCCTTGATGAAAACAGGGAATATATTGAAAATTAACTAGGTTTTGATAATTACCAGGTCTGAAACATATTGGAAACTCCTGGTTTGCTTTCCATCACCATACACAGTCAATGGCTCTTTCCTTAGTGCTTGAGCCACAAAATTGCTGACAACACGGCCATCGTCGATGCACATGCGTGGTCCATAAGTGTTGAAAATCCGAGCAATTCTCACCTGATGAATGAAAAATCTTTTTAATGGCAATGAAATAAAAAAGCAAACAAGAAATTCTGAAAAAAAAAAAAAAATGGACAACCTCAATGCCAAGGCCTCTATGATAATCCATGGTCAATGTCTCTGCAGTGCGCTTGCCCTCATCGTAGCAGCTCCTTACACCTACATAATAAACCAGTGTTCCATTCCTTTCCACCATTAATATATACTTTTGACCATCATAATATAAATCTTCATTAAAATGTTGTGGCAATTCGAGAGGAAGAGGAACTAATTACCAATTGGATTAACATTGCCCCAATAGGTCTCAACCTGGGGATGTTGCAAAGGATCACCATAAACCTCGCTGGTGCTTGTTAGCAGGAACCGGGCACCCACTCTTTTGGCAAGTCCTAGCATGTTCAACGTTCCTACTACATTGGTCTTGTGGAAGATCAAACATTCCCAATCAAATTAAGGATTTCAAAAACACAGAAAGAAAGAAAAAAAAAGACAACAAAAATATGAAAGAAAAGAAAGGATATAATGGTCTTGACAGGATTGAACTTGTAATGAACAGGGGAAGCAGGGCAAGCCAAGTGATAGATTTGATCAACTTCCAACAGAATTGGTTCAACAACATCATGTCTTATGAGCTCAAACCTCGGATTCCCAAAATGGTGTACCAAATTCTCTTTCCTTCCTGTGAAGAAGTTATCAACAACGATCACACTATCACCTCTTTCTATCAGACGGTCCACAAGGTGGCTTCCTACGAACCCTGCCCCACCAGTCACCACAATCCTCAAGTTCTTCTTTTTCACTCCCAATGGCACCTTGCCACCGACATTAATGTTGCGTCGTAGCTGTGCAGGATATGCTTCGTACAGCACTCTCCGAGTCACGTGCGAGGATTCCGATGCCGAAACCAGGTCTGGAAATACACCAAGACTCGGTTCTTGTGATGGTGAGATGGGGAACCTGTTGAAAAACAGAGTAGCAATGGCGATGCCGACAAGAACAAAGACAAAACGCTGCTTCTGAAGCAGGTAACGAAATGGGGTTGTCGTGTTTTTGGCAAGGTTTGAAGGTTTTAATGGTGAGGTGCGAGTTGGTGACTCCAGTGAGGTTGTTTGGTTTCTGTGGACGAGTTCGGAGGTCATTTTTGCTCGGCTTGGTTTTGGAGAAAATGCTAACAGTGAGAAATGCTTTTTCTTCGAGAGGAGGGTGACAGGTTAGATTGGAATGGAAGATTTTGAATGTTTCCAAGTGAAAAAAGGAGAGTTATGAGGAGAGAGTGAGCATTTGTCTTAAGTGACCGATACAGTAGCGTTCATGCATGAAATTCCGCTGTATAATCGCTCCAAGGCATGGGGTCGGTGCGGTGCAACTTTATAGGCTTTTTAGGAGTATTTTAAGAACATTTTAAAGCTTGCCTGGCTTTGGCAGCTCTATTGAATACTTGGTTAACGGATTGCATATGTATGGACCAACAATGGTAAGTGATTGGGTTCGTTTAAGGTCTCTGGACCCTCGAGTTCGAGTCCTATGAAAAGAAAATCATTATAGGTAGAGTTATACCCTTATTGGCTAACCTGAGTTTAATTATAAACAATTAAAACACATATAGATAGTGTAGAAACCTACCAAATTAGCATGTCTTGTTATCTTTAATTAGAATAAAAAAACTCTAATAATTTTTTAACGAATATCTTCTGATATCAACAGAAACAGAGTTGATCTGTTTTTGTCCTGGCAAATAACATAGTACTAAAATGTGTGTAATTCTGGTGTTGGTTCACAGTTTCATGACATGAGCTAAGCACAGGGCCATGGGCATTATTAGAAATCAAAGATATTTAGAGTTTCAAAAGCATCAATGTAATCCCTACAGGCTACAAAATAAAGATTGCAATAAGAAAAACCCAAGTTCAACAACCATTTAAAAGCAGAAACAAAATAAAACAAAAGCAAAGTTCAGTTTCAACTAGAAGAAAATCTCAGAGAGAGATGACAGTTTCCCATTTCACTACTTAGATGCTAATGAGGCTGCCAACATGAACAAACATTTTAAACCAGTTTGGCGCTTCTGGGAAAATAAGATCCTTGTATCTGTCCTGTACTGGATCATAGATAATAAGTGCTTGGCTTCTATGCTCCAATAAGACCTTACCATTTCTGAAACGGCATATGACTCTGAAAAAGGATCTGGGGAATGGTTCTCTTGCATTGATCCGTTGTAATATTCTTGGCAGGTGACCTTCAATGCTAAATTGTTTGACCCAAGACTCCTTCACATTATATTCCTTCATAACCCACATCTCTAATCCGCCAGTAGTATCGGATGCAGCTGCAGCAAGATGACCTTGAAGAACCAGAAGTTCATAATGGCACTTGTTCAAGCTCTCGCAAACAGGTTTCGGGACCTCTTGGAAATGCTCAGTTGCTAAGTCAAATGATACAATATTGTCATCAATATAAGGCTTGCCAAGTTGAGAGATCCAATGAAGTCTCGCATTGACAAGAACTTGAGATGGTTGCTGAATGCATTGGTAAGGAACTTTCCCTATACTTCTCCAGCTGGAATCACCAATAGTTAAAACTCGGACCTCACCTTGATTTGAATTCTGATCCGCAGCAAGATTTGGGTTACCTCTTAATCTTGGTCTTGGCCTTTTTCTTGGATAAACAATCTCAACCACCTTGTATTCCTTTGTGGTTGGACTGAAACCAAATCCTAAAGTTCCCTTTTCACCTGGATCCTTCAGTAATTTTGGCAGCTCCATTGAATAGTTGGTTAGAGGATTGCAGATATGGATTTGGGCAGCATTGTAGAAGCATAGCAGGCCATTACAAGAACCAACCAAATTAGCATGCATTGTTGAAACATGAATTTGTTTCAAGTTCCTCTTCTCTTCCCTCTTTTCTTCAATGTAAGAGGCAAAATCTACAAAGAAGTATTGGTTCTTGATGGGCCAATGACTTTGAAAGAGGACGCCTGGATCATACTCAGACGCGTGTGATACATGCTTCTCAGCAAGTAGTGAGCTTTGTATAATTCTTCGCCAGGCTCGGCACACAGTCTTTGATTTTACCAAAGATGTAATAGGAAGCCTAGAGAGTATGTCAAGGACAATTTCCGGAGGAAGACGCTTCATCCTTCTGGTTGTTCTGCATCAAAATCCCTCTCTGCTTCTTTTTAATCTGTTTCTAACAAATCAATAGGTAGAGAGAGTTAAGAAGGCACAATATTTATCAATTGCTTGGTAATCAAAAGAAGATTGCAGTTAAACTATAGTTAATCTTTTGACTATATCAAAATCGATCTATTGATTAATTAAAAGGAAAACTGTTCGTGACTAATGAAAACCGTGGAACTATCAGAATGCAGAATATATAAGATCCACCATAGAAAACATCTCATCATACAATATTTGCCTTTTCAAAATTATTAATCAAGCAAGCAAATTAATCAATCAGTCGTTATTTACAGCCATCTCTTGTATCAAGAAATTGAAAAGAAAAAAGACATGGAATTGAGGAAAAACTGCAGCTTACATCACATGGCGATTCTTATTTTCATATCAAGTCTGTTCAAACTACAATTTAAGGCCAAATCAACAGAACAACCAGAAAAACCCCTTCTTCTCTAGGAAACATAATGAATGAAACAGAAATCCCCAACTTGTTTTCATGTCTGGAAGGCATAGCAGATAAATGTTTTTTTTTTAAAATTTTTTTTTCTATTTATGCAGTTTTTAGTTTCAGCCCTTACAAACACAGCAGATTGTCCCAGACTCAGACCATGGGAAGATTAAAAGCTTTTCAACATCTGATCAAAGAAACAACCTTTTTGACAGATTCTAAATTAAAAAATCATGTCAAGTAGTTTATAAACATGTTCAGTTGCTTAAACCCCTATACTAGCTTGATCAACCATAAGAAATTCAGTTTTATTTGATCGAATCCCAAAGACAAACTAAAAAGTTACCAGTATATCAAAATCAACAACATGCATTATATTAAAGATCATCAGATAGAAAGAATCAAATTGATGTGATAAAGATTTAACATACCTATTTGGAGGAAACAATCCAAGATCAGAACAAGGCGATGAATTCCTACATGATTTTAAGGTTTCTTTGGCTAAGTTGGAAAAAACACTTGAAATTTGCAGTGACTGTGAATGAGTGAGTGAGGAGGATATAAGAGGTTGTTGTTGTTGTCTCTGGTTTGCTGTATACTGTGCTGTTTCTTTTTTCTGTCCTAAACCTTGACATATATAGAACCCATTTCGGTGTTTCCTAGGGGAGGTAAATCCATATCAGATTTCAGTTTCTTAATTCTTTGTCTTTTGCCCAGAGATTGAGACAGAAACGGTTGTGAAAAAGTAATTTGACCCAATAAGAAAAGCAAACCAAAACTTCAGTTTTTTTGTGGTTTGTGCCTTTTGGGGCTATTAGCTTGAATGGTTTGGCAAGAAAATTGATTCTTTCTTTTATTTATAAAAATGGAAATCAAATCTGAATTTAAGGTGAACTTTAATGAAAGTTCCTAATTCCTAATAAAAACCAATGGAGCAACGTAGAATAGGCAAAAACTATAATTTAATTATGGGCTAAATGACTATTTTTCCCCTTAAAATATTATTAGGACATTTTGGCCTTGAACTTCTATTTTGAGCCCTTAATCCTATATTGCCCCCTCAATTACAAAATGACTGGACCTTTGACAGATTGACTGTGTTGATGTGAACATGTCATCTGACTGGTGGATTTTTAAAATTTAATAATTTTATCCCCTAAACTTGAGAAATTATTAGGTGGGACGGACCCACCACGTCATCTATGGGACCAACCATGATATGAAGACAACTCATCAATTTTCTAAAATCCTATCCCAATAAAATCTCAAATTTGGGAACTTACCCTTTATATAGGCATTGTTTTAAAAGGGGGCTAAACCTTGGGCTAAAATCGTGCCTGAATTTAAGGAGTTAATTTGACATGGCAAAATTCTATTAGTTAGTCCCATTGATGACGTGGTGGGTCTGTCCCAACTAATAATTTCTCCCTAAACTTTAAAATTTTTGTTGATAAAATTACATATGTCAAGTCCACGTGTCACTTGGTGCTAATGTGGCTTTTCTATGTCAGCACCGTTAATCACTTTATTGACGGAGGGAGCAACAGAATTCCAAAATAAAAGTTCATGTAGCAAAATGTCCGCCGTAAAATAAGGGCTGAAATTTCCAAACATTACAAGTTGAAGGGAAAAAGGATCATTTAAATCCAATTAATTTGTAATCTAACATAAAAGCAAATTAGTGCACATATATATAGTATGTCAAATATGTGAATGATCTAGCAAACTCACAATTGTACGAAAACAGCGTAAAGCTGCTGTATAAAAATGAAATGAACTTGGTAAAGTGTTGGACTCTTAGTTCTAGTCCATAGGTTTTGATTCTTCGCAAAAAAGATCAATTCATAAAAATGAAAGGGATTTTCTTAATTTTCAGCCATATCGACCAAGGTATCAATCCAGTTGAGGTTTGCAACATGAACATCAATTATGAAAAACGTTGGAATCCCTTCAAACGTAAGTTGAACATGCTTGAATGTTTTGCAATGCGGATCATAGACAACAAGTGCTTTATTCCTGTATTCTAACAACATCTCTCCACTTCTCAACATGCACATCACTCTCGTCTGTTTTCTATGCAAATAACTCCTTGAATAGATCAAGAATTCAGACTCATCTTGTTCCAACAATATCTTTGGCACGTAAGCTCCAATCCTGAATTCCTTGCTCCAAGATTCCTTCACACCATATTCCTTCATGACCCAAATCTCCAATTCCTCGCTATCATTTCCGTAACGAACTGCGGAGAGACAACCTCGTATAACAACAACTTGATCGAACCCCTCGGTAGGATTGTTGCTGCTGCTGCAACAATCAGGAAGAGGGATCTCCTGGAATTTTTCGGTTTCCATGTCGAAGGATATAATAATGGTATTTCTTCTATTTTTCATCCAAGAAACCCAATGAAGTAATTTCCCATTGATACGAGCCTGAGATTTCTTCTGGGAATGTACATGGTAAGGCACGGTTCCTAAATGCCTCCATGTTGAGCTACCAAGAGTTAGAATATGAACATCTGATTTAAATGGTGATGGATCAACCCGATGAAAACTTCCGCCGCCGCAAGTGTATATTGTATATGATATCTCGACAAGTTTGTATTCTTTGGTGATGGGATGAAAACCAAATCCTAACACTTGAAAATTATGGTGCCTTGTGAGGTGTGGCAACTCCATGAAATTTGCAGTGAAGGGATTGTAAATGCATGGTTCGAAGCTTCGGTGATAGTCAAGCAAGCAGAGCAATCCGTTACATGAACTTGCCAAAGTGAATCTGCTCAAGGGCGGCCTAGGAAGTTTCATCGTGACCATGTTGTAATTTCCATGGTTTTGAGACGAGAAATCTCCTAAATAAAGCTGGCTTTGGATGGGGTGATTGCTTTGTAAGATGAAGCTTGGATCATGAATTAAGCTTCGAATCAAGCTACGCCAGGCTCGACACACCAACTTGGATTGCACTAAACTTGGAATGGGGAGCCTCGATAGTATGTTTTGAACAATCTCCTGAGGAAGACTCTCCATTTTGCTAAATTGGTTTTCCAGGGAAAGTTTATGTGAAACAGGTGTTCATAATGATAATAAGAGAAATAATAGATGATTAGATTGTAATTTCAAAGAAGGGTTGGCGATCAAAACTAAGTTCAATTGGAATAGGCACGACCCACTTTGATACTAAAGACTAGTAATAACAAACAGAAAAGTTAAATGAAGTGAAATGGTGCTAGTTGTATGCAATTGTCAGTATATAATGAACCGGTTAGGCCGTCCTCGGATCCAGCCGCCTCAAGCATATTATATATCCTATAAATTCTAGTCTTTTGGCTTTCCATCGGTCAAAATTGAAGTTATCAATCAGGCTTAATTACTGAGAGCCCTTCCAGCCTGCAGGGCCTTATCTGCTCTCTGTCTTTAATTTTTTGGCTTATCCCTTACGTTTCACCTTTTTCTATGTTAGTGCTAGTAAATTTAATAGAAGAGATTTATTCCATCAAAAGGGAAAACTTATAAAAACCCTGGCCTCACATTGTCACATTAAAAAATGCTGACTCATTACAATACACATGACTTAAAACTTGATGTTTTTGGCAATGAAATTATACTTAGCAACACAGAAGCATTCCCATGAGAAAATTACAGCAGGGGTTTAATATATTATAAATGCGTTGCAGATTAATTTGGTTGTTGCAATGCCCTTGAGAAATTCCAGCAACATATAATTGAATTCTTTGATGATCTTTTCATCTATACCATTTCTTAGAACTTGTCTAAAACAAACCCAAACTATGGTAATTATGAAATGAACTTAAAATAAAACCAAACTGCAGTCCTCAAATATAGTTATACAGAAATCAAGAAAACACACAATTTAAGGAAGTACAACAAAATGATCTAAAAACCACATTCAGATCATAATCTGATCATCAAAGAAAAAGGGTTTTTTTTTTGGTGATTTCAGCCATTAGCTATATTGACCAAGCTGGTACTATCGATCCAATTGAGGCTTGTAACATGATCCAGAACTGCGCGAAACTTTGGAATTCCTTCAAATATAAATTGAACATCCCTGAATATTCTGCACTTCGGATCATAGATGCCCAGTGCCTTATTTCTGTACTCTAACAACAACTCTCCACTTCTCAACAGGCATAGCACTCCCGTCTGTCTTTGATGCAAATAATACTTTGAATTGAAGAAGGATCCAGGATCTTCTTGTTCCAACATTATTTTCGGCACGAAAACTCCGGTGCTGAACTCTTTGCTCCAAGACTCCTTCACACCATATTCCTTCATAACCCAAATCTCCAACTGCTCATTCTCATCTTCATAACATAACGCCGACAGACAGCCTCGTAGAACCGCAACTTGCCCGAACCCCTCTTTGGCCAAGTTGCTGTTGCTGCTGCTGCAATCAGGAAGAGGGATCTCCTCGAATTTTTCAGTGGCTAAGTCAAAGGATATAATAAGGTTAGTTGTTCTGTTTCTGGTCGGATGAGAAACCCAATGAAGTTTCCCATTAATCAGAACATGATGATTATATTTCCGCCTCATAAAATAGAATGGCACAGTTCCTAAATTCCTCCATGTTGGGCTACCAATAGTTAAAACATGAACATCTGCTTCAAACGGTGGATCCACCTGATCAAAACGTACCCAAGGCGAAAACGATAACTCGACAACCTTGTATTCCTTCGTCGTCGGAGCGAAACCAAATCCTAGGATTCGAGTATCATGGCGCTTTGGAAGGTCTGGCAAGTCAAGGTAATTTCCAGTAAAAGGGTTGTAAATGAAGGGTTTCAGTTTCTGGTAAGAGTCAAGCAAGCATATCAACCCATTACTTGAACCTGATAAATAGAATTTACGAAGGAGGGGTGGCATGGGAAGTTTCTTGGTGATCATGTTGTAATTTCCATCGTTTTGACACGACAAAACTCCTAGATAAAGCTCGCTGTCGATGGGGTGGTCGCTTTGTAAGATGATACTTGGATCATTCTTTTCCATACGACATAAATGCTTGTGGACAAGCACTGGATCTTGAATTAAGCATTGCCAGGCTCGACAGACACACTTTGATTGCAGTAAACTTTGGATGGGAAGCCTTGATATTATGTCGAGGACAATCTCCTGAGGAAGACTTTCCATTTTGTTGATTGGTTTTTCGTGAGAAAGTTATTACTCTGTTCATAATTATAAACTGTTGGAAACTTTATAGATGATTGCTTGGTGTTTCCAAAAAGATATTGGACGATCGAAACCAAGCTTAAATTGAATACAGACAAAGCACTCTGTTAAGAATCAAATTAATTAAATATACAACTTAACAAACATGAAATGAAATAACTAATTGACCCTCCCACGGTTTATATTTATAATTGGTTACTAGAAACTTACAGAAATTTCAAATGAATGATTATTTTATCGATATATATACAATAATATTTTATATCTAGGTTCCTAATTAAGTTTGGAAATAGATTTGTAACAAAAACAGCTCGTTACAAGCCTGTCCTTTTTTTTTTTTCCCTTTTTGAGTGGCATTATGTTATTTGTGCCCTTATAATTCTTGTTGACCCAGCTTGAATTGTGACCCGACCTGATATTTGTGAAATTATGAATTTTGTGGATTTTTCCCTGGAAGTCTGTGATGAAAGCGGAGGGATCGGGGGCGAAGCTTCACCCCTATAGTATGAATTAGTTCTCCTAGTCTAAATAGGGACTAAGTACCCTAAGTTTATACTAGGGATCGAAATCTCTTGTATTATTGAAGTATTGTTTTCTCCCAAATTGATAAAAATCTCTCTTCGTCCTCGTCCGTAGACGTAGATCACATCTAATCAAACCACGTAAAATCTTCATTTTCTTGTTTGTTCTTTTAGATTTATCTTTATTGTTTAATCGAAACTCAAGCAATTGAAATTCAAACAGACATTTACATTTTGTAATTCAGGTCATATACATGCATTTAAATATGTCTCATGGTCATGGCACCACTTAAAACAACAAGAAAACGAAGAAAAGGAAAAGGACGGAAGATTCAAGGGATATCTCATCAAATTAGAACTTGACATCTTCTTGAATGCCTTGGTAATGCCAATAGTTCCTTGGCAAACCTCAATTTTTCTTTTTCTCTCTGCTCATGAATACCTATTTTGAGCTTCTCCAGAAGTCTTGCATTCATTAAGAAATACTTGATCAATTCAAACAACCATCCCCCATTATATGAGTATAATGCAATCTCCTTGAGGTGAAATATCAGACAAGAAGGCACTTTTTCAGGTGGAGACCAAATTCCACATTCTGCAAGTCCCTAAAAAACAGAACAAAAGAAAGTAAGGATGTTTGCATGGTTTGTAAAAAGTAAAAGTAAAAAATGGCTATATAGATCTCACTTCCTACCTGAAGAGAGAAGACAAGGGTTCGTAAATTAGGCGAGCATTGCAGAAGCTCCAAAAGCCATGTTCTTCGCCAGTCAAAATCATTGGCAATCTCAAGATTTTCAGAAATTTCCAACTCAACTAGGTTGTGAAATGCAAGCACTTGTTCATGACACAGAACAAAAAGCTGTTCACAAAATTTAAACTGTTATAAAATGTAAATTCAAGGTAAAATCACTTCATTAAATAATTAGAATTATAAGCATATTGCTTGCCATGAATGCGAAGTTTACTACTAACCCTTTCAAAATGTTCAATGGTTACATGAAGTGACTCTACATTTCGAATCAACTGAAGAAGATCAGTCGCAGCCCGTTTATAATCATCATGATCATAATTCTGTACCTCATCATCTATAAATATAGTAATATCAGCTTCTAGAACAGAAAGCATGTTTCCTGCATATCTTTTCGATAGAAAGTCAACATATTTGAAGTAGACGAGGCTTGGAGCATTAATTGTGATTAAATAAACCGTATCTATAATCTGTTTGCATTATGACTGTCAATCTCTTAAGCGAAGGATTACATACACTGAGCTCACTTATCTTTTCGAACCAACATTCATCAATAACCAAGTCTTCAAGAACAGGGCAATTGGAAAATAACCTTTGAACTGAATCATTATCAGAAAATTCAATATCTCTAAGACACAGATTCTTGATATTCAAGAAACAAACGCCACTTGGAACATTCATAGCAGAATAGCTCATCACCAATTTCAGTGTCACTAGTGACCTGCTAGTGAACAAAATACTAGGCATCATTAATGGTTCATGTTTAAAATCAAAGTCTAAATCAAGTTCCTTAACACCACGCCATAGTGCAGCACATATCCACCCATAAATTCGTGAACTATCGATGCCTGACCACTCTGAAAATCTAAGCTGAAAGCATTCTAGACTCGACTTACTCGAGAAAAATAACAATCTATCCACAAAGTTCATGAAACTGTTAACAGATGGAGCAGTAATTGTTCGACCATCCAGAAACTCATCATCAAAATGAAGATTAGTCATGGAAGCAAAAAGATGTCTCCACCTGGTTGATAGAATAGAGGTGCAAACTGCATCTTTGGTAGGGAGGAAAGACATGATGTGACAGAGAATTGCATCTGGCAAATTACTGATCTTGTCTAAGCCGCCATCAAGATTTGCTTGCTTGGCCATAAAGGCATATGAGCTAAATCTCCTGGTTAAGTGGATGTCCAGGGGAAGTTCATTCGGCGCAAAGCTCTCCAAGAGAGGGACATTATGCCATTTCTTCAAACAGGTTAAAAGCTAACTCTTCGGTTGAAGACAAAAGAAATAAACAAAATGGAGAACGGTGATGTGCTATAATAAAGACAGAGAGTCATGATCAACCAAAACCTTTAAACTTTAAATTGCCGGCCAAATTAATAGATAACTTCAACATGAAAACGAAACATTCTTTTTTTTTTTCATTTTATTAACTTTATTTGTATAATAATTCTATCTAATTTACGAGAAATTATTAGGTGGGACGAACCCACCACGTCATTCATGGGACTAATCAATGAAATCTTGCCATGTCAAATGACCTCCTTAAATTTAGGCACGATTTTAGCCCAAGGTTTAGTCCCCTTTTAAAATAAATCTTCTATAAAGGGTAAGTTCCCAAATTTGAGATATTATTGGGATATGGTTTTAGAAAATTGATGAGTTGTCTTAATATCATTGGTTGGTCCCATAGATAACGTGGTGGGTCCGTCCCACAGATGACGTGATAGGTCCGTCCCACCTAATAATTTCTCCTAGTTTACAAAGGTAATAGATCTTAATTGCAGTTTAATTTGCTATATATGGAAATAATCAATTGCTTTTTCACCAAAAAAATCATGGATCATAGGTCAGGTTTCACATACCCTCAAATATACTCGATTCTTTTGAATTGTTAGTACCAAACACACACCAAAAACTACCTTTAATGATGCAGGAATATTACTATTCAATTAAAGACCAATAAAGTACGAGAGATCAACATAGAGATTCAAAAAGGTTAGGAGATATTGGACCATTGTCTTCATTTGTTGGTGATTTTTTCTTCTTCAGCGTGTTTGTTTTCATTTTTATGTAATCCTTTGGGGTTTTGTGTTTGGCAGTTTGGACATCTTATTACTGTTCTTTGCTCTGTACTCTTTTTACAGAGTACTACTTGATTAATAATCCTTGCTTTTCAAAAAAAAAGTTAGGGATATTGTAATTCAGGTCATGGATTACAGGACTAAAAGAAGTAAACAACAGAAAAAACAAAGCTGATTATCTAAGATAAATTTTTTATCGGTAGACAAACATAGGATTCCAAGTTAAGAATTTATATGCTGCAACGACTGTAAACTTTTCAGAATGGATGAGATTAATCAAATGAGAACTTGACATCTTTTTGAACTCCTTGGTAATGCCAACACTTTTTGGCAGATCCTAAATTTTTCATTTTGAATTTGATGCCACCAATGACGAGTATCTATTCTAAGCTCCTCAAGAACTATTGATTCTTCAAGAAGTACTTTATCAATTCAAATAGCCATCCGCCACCACAATTTATAACAATCTTCCTGATCATGGCGAAATAACAAATAAACAAGAGGGCACTTTTTCAGGCGGAGACCACCCTCCATTTTCTTTGTCTTCCTAAATATTCCACAACCCAAGACAAAAAAAGATAGAAATTAGAGAAAAAAAAAGAAGAAAAAATGGGTTTTTAATTACCATGGTAAATGTTTCAAGGAAGCATGACTTAAGACAGATCACTTCCTACCTCATCAACCAGAAGAGACACTACAACAAAAATAGGCATTAGCGGCGCTTCAAAATGGCTTTTAGTGGCGTTTTGAAGCACCGCAAACAAGTGTACTAGCGAAAAGGACAACACTGGAATTGCGTCGGTATTGCACGCGTCGGGGATTGTCTGACGTTTCCTTAAACGTCACTAATATGATGCTTTTCACGGGACTTAAAACACCAAAAATGTCCTCATAAAATATGTAGATTTTCCTTTTACTTTAGTGGCGCTAAAAACGCCACAATTACATTGGTATATTAATTAAGTGATGAAAATTTTAGTTAGTGACAATTTAAGCGTCGAAAAAGGTCAAATTATCATTATTTGTGGCACTTAAAACACCGGAAACGCTATATTTGGTAAATGATATGCACCTCTGAAATTTTCTATTAGTGGCATTTTTAATGCCGGGAAAGGTCAATAATTCTATATTTGTGCCACTTTAAATGCCAGGACTAGCATAGTATATGAATATAATATTTAGTTATTGTAATATGCAGATAGTGGTGTTTGCAATGACATAATAGGTCTATAATTTGACATCTGTGGCATTTAAAGCGTTGCGAATCGTTTTATTTATATTTTTTTAAAATATAGCAAACAACGCTATTCGATTAAGTGTAACAACATCAATAGAGGGAAACAGAAACAATGCAATTGTATGCTTTGTTCAGCTGCCACAATTACAAACTACAGGAAATAACATGCATTGTTAAGCTAACTAAATAAATTAATGATTTGCTTATAAGTCAAAGGTCTGTAAATTAGGAGCATTGCAGAAATTCTGCAAGCCACGTTGATGCTCGCCACTCATCATGAAATAGTTCCCTCAATCATTTACAACTTAACCAAGTTGTTATAAATGCAAGAAGCCCTATGCTCTGATTTCCTTAATAAAAGCCTACTTAAATCTATAGATGAAAAGAAATTTATAGCACTCAAAGCTTCTAGAAATGGCCCGATGATTCCAAGCTTATGCTATGCAGATGACTGTTATTTATTTTCCAAAATTGAACCACTAAGCTTAACAACTCTTAAGGACAAATTAATGCAGTTTTGCCAAGTTTGGGGCCAATCGATAAATCTAAATAAATGCTCTATGATATTTTCACAAAATACCAGCCTAGAACTTAAAACTGATGTGTCACTCTTTTTTAATATTCCTCTTTCTTCCTCTCTGGACAAATATCTTGGTCTCCGGACAAATATCTTGGTCTCCCTATGCATTCTGGAAGATTAACAAGTTTTCTTTTCGATGATCTTTCAACAAGACTTAATAATCTTACCAACACTTGGTATAACAAATTCCTGTCATTTGCTGGAAGACTTACTTTAATTAAAGCTATTCTCTCTTCTGTACCAATATATATGATGTCTATTTTTTTTATTTCCCAAAAAAGTCGTTAAAAATATTAATTGCTTGATGAGAAAATTCCTTTGGAACCATTCTAAGAACACTAATAAGATGCCTCTTGTGAACTGGAAAAATTGTACTCTACCTTTATATGCGGGAGGACTAGGAATACATTCCTTAGAAGAATTTAACAGAGCATTAATTGCTAAAAACATTTGGAAGATTCTTACTAGGAATGATAGTCTTCTAGCTTTGGTTCTTAAAAACAAATATTTTCCTACAACCTCAATCCTCGAAGCAAAACATAAACAAGGTTGTTCCTATATCTGGTCTGGTTTTGTTAAATGCATACCTCTCATTAAAGATAACCTTGTCTGGAAATTTGGAAACAGTTCTACAATTAACTTTTGGTATGATAAATGGTTTAATAACACTACTATAGCTCAATTGAACCCATATCTCATTCCTCTAAATCTTCAAGCTTTAACTTTAAGTGAGGTTATTGATAATAACAATGACCCACCATAACCAGGTGCGCGACGCGGGTCGGATCCGGATTAGTCAGGGCAAAGCCTTGGATACCGGATGGGCTACCAAAAAAACAATGGTTCCTGGAATTTCAGAAGAATATGGGGTTTATTGCCTAACATTTTATTGGAACAAATCATTGATGTACCTGTCACATTATCTTATTCCAATGATAGTTTAATATGGGGGTTAAAAAAAACAGGAAATTTCTCAACAGCTTCATTATATAATAAGATTATTGCTTCCTCTGGGAAACTTTCTTATCCTTTGCTTCCCTGGAATCTGATCTGGAAACAGAAAACAATCCCAAAAGTTAATTTCTTCCTCTGGCTGCTTTCCCATAACAAATTACCTACTGCTCAGCTTCTCCATGACAGACTTATTTTAGATTCTGAAAACTGTTCACACTGTCAACAGAGTGAAGACTACAATCACATTCTTAATTACTGCCCTTTTTATGCCCCCCTCAGAACTAAATTACCTTGCCTCTGGAATGTTGATCATCTTCATCTGACATTACTTCTGAAAAAACTTAACTCAACAAGTTGTTTTCTCCCTGTAGAAAGGAATTGGATTCACCAAGGAGTCTGGTTTACTATGTTCTTATGGCAATTATGGACTGCTAGGAATGAATCTATTTTTAATAATGCTTCCATTTCTCCTGCAGCATTTTTTTTCATAAAATGAACTACTTTCTGAAACCATTTTCTAGTCCAAAACCTACAATACTCAATGTTAAACAAAATACAATCCCTATTTCATGGTTTCCACCTCCTATATCATTTGTTAAGCTTAACTGTGATGGGGCCTCAAAAGGAAATCCTGGACCTGCCGGATGTGGTGGAGTTTTCAGGAACTCTTCTGGAGTTTTTTTGAATGCATTTTCCTGTTATTTGGGCATTACTACTAATACTGTTGTTGAACTCCAGGCTATTAAATTTGGAATCAAACAGGCGCTCGAGATGGGGTATTATAAACTTCATATTGAATCTGACTCTTTTACTACAATTAATGTGTTATGTAGGCAGCAATAGCCCCAACCACTACTGCAAATACTGAAGAAGGAAATTCTGGACCTAGCAGCAAGAATGGTGGAAGTTAAACTATGCTTTATATATCGAGAAGGAAATCGTGTGGCTGATTTCTTTGCTAAGTATGCTGTGGAATCTAAGTCTTGCACTATGTTTAATTCAGTCCTTAGTAGTTTTTCTTCTCTTCTGCTCTTCGATAACTCTAGTAATGTATTATGTAGAACAATTTCTTTTCCTCTTTCTGTTTCTTGTATGTTGAACTAATTTTATTTCCAGTTTATAATATTTCTTATTTTGGAAAAAAAAAAAATGCAAGAAGCCCTAGTTCACTACTCAAAACAAGAATCTATACACAGAAGTGACACTATTATATAATGCAAAATTCGAGATATGGATGAACACTATTCAGTCAATTACTAACTCCATCAAATAAGGTAAAGAATCACAGGCATTTCCATTAATATGCTAAGTTGATGAACGTACCGTTTCAGGATGCTCAATTCTTACTTGAAGTGACAATGTGACACTACATTTTTAATTAAGTGAAGAAGATTCGTTGCCGCACGAGTATAAATATCACGCTCCCATCCAGGCACACAATTTCCAAGTATTCTAATATCAGCTTTTGCAAGACAAGACATGTTTCCTGCTATATTTAGATAGAACTTAACAAAAATTAGAATTAAAAAAAAAAATTATGCTGACAGGGAGACTTGCAGTTGCACAACAACTTTTCTAAGAAATGAGTTCTCATGACATCATTCTTGACATGTTGACTTACTATGCTTTAAGTTGAATGGCTTATGCAACAATGGCTGTATTCAAGAGGCGTTATAATTGTTAGTTTTATAGTTGCATGGAGCTTTGCATGAAACTTTGTTTCGTGTGATGAATCATTTACTAGCCAAAGTCAATAGCTTTTAATCATGTTAGTTGAACTTAATTTGACTTTTAATTTTCTCTTTTGTGTTGTTAACTTGTTGTAATGACATTTGTTTTCTTAAGCTCTTTTGCTTGACATGTGGTAATTGCTTAAGTTAGTTGGCACTCTTAAACTCTTTGTATTTTGCATGCAAATAGTAATGAAAACTATCAGACTTTCATCTTTCAATTTTCTGAGTTTTCTTTTGTACATTTTCTCTTCGTTTTAACAAGAATTGGTTCTTTTTCATCTTTCAAGATTTGGTTCTTTTGCATGCAATAGTTTTTAATCTGTCCAGGAGTTGGTTCTTTTTCATCTTTCTGTTTTCAACTGTTCAAGCCATTTCAAAACCAACAACTGGTATCAGATCTGATGTCTTAAGAGACATGTTGCTTTTTTAAACCTTGAAACCAGCTTGACAACCTGAAAACATTTGAACCTTGTTAAAACCTTTACTTCTCCTTAATCCAAAATGGAAAACAAACCTATGAAGATGAGTGAGCTTCCTCCTCCAAAATTCAATGGAGAGAACTATCACCTCTGGTGTGTGAAGATGAGGAATCATATGATAGCTCTCGACTTGTAGGATATGGTTGCTGCAAACAAGCAGAAGGAGAGAGAAGGAAGAAACTGCTTCAGGTAAAGGAGGAGCAGGAATCAAAATTAAATCTGGAACTACTCCAGCAAGGCAGAGAACTCAACAAGATAAGTATAAAGCTTTGATTTACATTCAAAAGGCTTTAACTGAAGAAATTTTTGTAAGAATGATGAATTGTACATCAGCAAGGCAAGCTTGGGAGATTATTAAAAATGAGTATGGAGGTACTGAGCAAACCAAAGTTTCAACCATTATAAATCTGATAACAGATTTTGAAACTTTGAGAATGGGGAAAGATGAAACTATCAGAGCTTTTGCTAATCGAATAGTTGCAATTGTCAACAAGCAGAAGCTTTATGGTGATGATGAGTATACATAGCGAAAGATTGTGATGAAGATAATCAGTATTCTACCTCAAAGATTTGAAAAGAACATATTGGCACTTGAAGGTGGTCGAAAGGACATTTTGATACTGAAGCAGCCATGTATGCCAAGGTGAATGAAAAGGCTAGAAGTAAGATGATATGGCCAGATAAGAAGAATGAAGACAAACCTGCAGAAAGCAAAGATGTTGGAGAAAGAAAGCAGTTTGCACCATGCCCCCATTGTAAGAAATCCTCTCATCTGCCTAAATTTTGCTATTTTAGGCCTGATGCTATTTATGGATATTGTAAGGAAAAAGGGCATGTTGAGAAGGTTTGCAAAAGCAAACGAAAAGGAAAGAAATGGGTGCAGCAAGCCAAGCCAGCTCAAACTGAAGATGAAGAACACAAACCTTATGAAGAGCAGCTTTTTGTAGCAACTTGTTCTACATCAACAAGTCAGAATTCATCAACTTGGCTTATTGATAGTGGTTGTTCCTACCATATGGTGCCAAATGAGTCCATGTTCACCTATTTGGACAAGACTTATACTACCAGAGTCAAAATTGGAAATGGCGACTACTTAAAGGCAATTGGAGAAGGAAAGGTGTTTGTTCAAACACCAACAGGTACAAAAGTGATTCCTGACGTGCTTTTGGTACTTCAGATTTCATATAATCTGATTAGTGTCGGTCAGTTGCTAGAAAGGAATTATTCTGTCATTTTGATGGATAAATCTTGCATGATATTAAAGCCTAGTGGTAGAGAATTAGTTACTTTGCCAATAGTGAACATAACCTTCTTTTTTAACTGTGAAAAGCAAGCATTAGTGATTATTGTGGATGACTCTCAGCTATGGCACAAAGGAATGGGGCATTTGAACTATTTCTCTTTGAAGAGAATGGCAACAGAGGCTCTTGTTGAGAATCTACCTCAGATTGAAGAGCAGGCTGGAGTTTGTGATGTGTGCCAGTTTAGGAAGCAAAGCAGAAACCCTTTTCCTACAAGAGTAAACTGGAGAGCTTCAGAAAAGTTACAACTTGTGCACTCTGATGTATGTGGACCTCAAAAAACACCAAGCTTGAATGGAAGTAAGTATTTCATCTTATTCATTGATGATTTTACTAGATATGCTTGGATTTACTTTCTGAAGCAGAAAAATGAAGTAGCAGAAACCTTTTGGAAGTTCAAAGCAGCTGTAGAGAAACAATATAGATAAAAAATTAAAGTGCTTAGAACTGATAACGAAACTGAGCATAAAGTAGATAAATTTGAAGATTTTTGCATTATTGAAGGCATTGAGCATCAGTTTACTGTCACTTGTTCACCTCAGCAGAATGGTGTAAGTGAAAGGAAGAATAGAACAATGATGGACATGGGGAGGTGTATGATGTTTGAAAAGAATTTGCCAAAGGAATTTCGGGCAGAGGCAGCTAACACAGCAGTTTATATTCTTAACAGAAGCACAACAAAATCTGTTAAGAATAAAGCTCCATTTGAAGCTTGGATTGGGTTCATACCCTCTCTGAGTCATTTGAAATTCTTTGGCTGCATTTGCTACAGCTTAGTGCCATCACCAAAGAGAGAGAAGTTGGATAAGAGAAGTGAAGCAGGTATCTTTGTTGGTTACAGTCAATTTTCAAAGGGATACAAAATCTACAATCTTGCAACTAAGAAGTTCATAGTTACAGAGATGTGAAGTTTGATGAGAAAACAGCTTGGAGATGGAGTGCTGAAGAGAAACAGCTTCTAACATTTCAGAAGGTTGGATTCGATCAAAAAGATGAACTTGATGTTGATCATACTCCAATAAGAGGTAGTAGACTGCTTTCTAATATTTATGCTACTTGTAACCTCTCATTATTAGAACCTGCAGATGTGAATGAGGCTTTGAAAGATGATGATTGGAAGCTTGCAATGGAAGAAGAGCTGGGAATGATTGAGAAGAATCAGACATGGGTATTGGTAGACAAACCATGTGAATAGAAAGTGATTGGAGTTAAGTGGGTGTTTAGAACAAAGCTGAATTCAGATGGCTCCATCAAAAAACACAAGGCCAGATTGGTGGTGAAAGGGTATGCACAACAGTATGGGATTGATTTCTCAGAAACTTTTGCACCTGTGGATAGACTTGATACCTGATCGAGCTCAAATTATGCATGTTTTTATAGCTATTTTTCTATACTTTTTGCTACTTTTATATGTGTTTTTACCCTATTTTGCTAGTATTTGTGTTTTTAGGTCTTGAAGACAAGAAAAGTGAAAACTTATTGTTTTTCACTCTTTTTGGAGCTATTTTAGTGACTTTTTACTCAACTATGGATTTAGTCATTTGGAATGAAGATTTGAAGATGCGAAGTTCGTGATTGAAGATATTTTGAAGATTTGAAGACTATTGAAGAATTAATTCAAGAAGTAAAAATTGAAGATTTGGAGCTTATTTACAAAGGATTGAAGCCAAGCCCAGAAGAAGCCCTGAAGTTGAGGATTTTTGGATTATTTATATGGGAATATACTCAGCCCATATAAACCTATAATTGGAGTTAAAATCCCAATTTGTAGGCCTAATATCCAAAAGAATATCCAAATCCCGCAATAATCCCGTAGATTTGCGATATAAGCCCGGTTTCAGCGCAGTCTTCGTAGAAAGGCCATAACTTTCTGCTCAGATGTCCGTTTTAAGCCTATGAGTAGCCGTTGGAAAGCTAACTCCGAGATCTACAACTTTCTTTTGAAGTGCAAGGCCCATATCTTCCATCTTCAAGCCCGAAATCGACGTTGAAGTTCCTGCACAATTCCAGAAAATTCAAGAATCCTCTTTTGACTTGGATTCTACTCTAGGATGACACCTAATCCAACTTGGAGACCAAGTTAGAGCCTAAACCGTCCTACCCTATTCCTCCACTATAAATAGCCACCTCCTCTATCACAAATCACACAATTCTACACATCATAGATTTAGATAATTCTCTTTTTCTACCTTTCTTTAGTTTTTAGGTTTTCACTAGTTTTAGAAGAGGGAGAAGTCGACACCCTCTCTAGCCATAGAGGGGTGTGACGTCCCTAGGGTTTCAAGGAGGAGAAGTCGTTCCTCCCTAGTCTTGTAAGTATTCTTATGCCTCTCATGGATTTTCCTAAGTCCATGAGTAGCTAAATCCTTAATACTTCTGATCCTTTGGTGAATTCAATCAATTGATTATGGTGAGATTTCTATACTTATAATTTTGTGTTAAGTTCTTGATGATAGTAGTCAAAACCTTGTTATAATTTTATGATTCTGAATCTTATTTGAGTTATGTGGCCACTAACGATGTAAGAGGAAGATCTATGGCTAGATCAAGCTTAGAATTAATCACTCAAGTTTGATTGTATGTAGCAAATTAGGTTTGTTTAATCGCTGCTTAATGGGTATTTGTCTATCGGAGGGCGAGAAATTTCTCTTCGTATGGTTCTACTTTGTAGGCATGTGTGTAAAATTAACTGTTCTTAATGCTTTGTTCTCAAGTGATCTTTAAGCCCTAAGAAAGTAATCGATTGCTGAATGAATAAAAGGGATAATTGCAGCTTTAATCGGCCTCTTATCTAAAATACATGTTGGGAAACCTATATCAGTTGTCAGTCAAGAATAAGATGCTTAATTCACCTTTTACGTCGATGATCCATAGTTAATCTGATTGAATCATACCACTGGAGAAGAAGTATGCTTTATAATTATTGTTTGCTTTATATTCTGCTTTAGATTTAAATTTAGATTTAATTTGCTTTGCTTTATTTTTAGTTTAATTGTTTTCTTTATAATTGATATTTTCAATCCCCTGTTTTCTAATTGATTTTCTTTGGAAAAGATTTTTCTTTATTCTCTATCGTTCATCACATAACCCTTCTCTGTGGGATTCAATCCCTACTTGCCCTAGCTATTCTAGTTAGTTTATTGTGGGGATTATTTTTATGGTCATAGACGACACGATCAATACCATCAGGATGCTTTTGGCTCTTGCAGCACAACAGAAGTAGTTTGTGTTTCAGCTTGATGTGAAATCTACATTTTTAAATGGAGTTATGAAAGAGCAGATTTATGTTGATCAACCTGTCAGTTTTGAGGTTGCAGACAAAGAAGACAAAGGTTTTTTGGTTGAAGAAAGCTTTGGATGGTTTGAAGCAGGCTCCAGGGCCTGGTATGAAAGACTCCACCAGTATTTTGAAGCTCAAGAGCTTAGGAAGAATGTAAGTGAGCATACTCTCTACATAAATCATTATGATTCTGATGTTTTAATTGTATCAGTTTATGTAGATTACTTACTAATTACTGGTAGTAACTTAAAGATGGTGGAAGGATTCAAGACAAAAATGAAGCAAGAGTTTGAGATGACTGATCTTGGTCTGATGAATTATTTTCTTGGAATGGAGATTTGACATTCTGATAAAGGGATCTTCATTCATCAAAAGAAGTATTGCTCTGAGTTGTTAAAGAAGTTCAGAATGGTTGGTTGTAAACCTGTTGTTACCCCCATTTTGCCAGGAGAGAAGCTTTGTACAGAAAACTGAAGAAAGGAATTTCATAAGCCTTATTGGAGGTCTTTTATATCTTGCAGCAACAAGACCTGATATTCTTTTTGCTATGAGCTTGCTTTCCAGGTTCATGCACTCACCTAGTGAGCTTCACCTCAAAGCAGCAAAAAGTATTCTGAGGTATGTTAAAGGTACTTGTGACTTTGGAGTCTTTTCTGAGGTTGGAAAAACTGGAAATTTGACTTGTTATGTAGATAGTGACTGGGGAGGCTCTATTGATGATGCAAAGAGCACAACATGCTATGTTTTATACGTTGGCAGTGGTGTTTTTGCTTGGAATTCTAAGAAGAAGCATGCAGAGGCAGAGTACATTGCCATTTCAACTGATGTTAATCAAGTTTTGTGGGTAAGAAAGCTATTGGTTGATCTTGCTCATCTTCCTCAAGAACCAACTAGGATTTTATGTGATAATCAGGCTGCAATAGCCATTGCAAGATATCCAGTTTTTCATGGTAAGACCAAGCATTTTAAGATTCAGTATCACTTTGTAAGAGAAGTGTTGAATGAAGATGAAATTGAGCTGGAATATTGTAGCACTAAGGACCAGCTTGCAGACATCTTGACAAGCCGTTTTTAAGGGAAAGATTTGAAGAACTCAGATTGAAAATTGGAGTAATGCAGCTTAACAACTAAGGAGGAGTGTTAGTTTTATAGTTGCATGGAGCTTTGCATGGAAACTTTGTTTTGTGTGATGAATCAGTTGCTAGGCAAAGTCAATAGCTTTTAATCATGTTAGTTGAACTTAATTTGAAGATGTTGGCAGCAGTTAAGTCTTTTAATTTTCTCATTCGTATTGTTAACTTGTTGTAATGCCATTTGTTTTCTTAAGCTCTTTTACTTGACATGTGGTAATTGCTTAAGTTAGCTAGCACTCTTAAACTCTTTGTATTTTGCATGGAAATAGTAATGAAAACTATCATACTTTCATCTTTCAATTTCCTGAGTTTTATTTTGTACATTTTCTCTTCGTTTTAACAAGAAATAGAGGCATTTTTCATGTCTCTTTGATCGCTTACTTCAGTTACAAAGCCTTGTTTTTAATCTGTCCAAGAGTTGGTTCTTTTTCATCTTTCTGTTTTCAACTGTTCAAGCCATTTCAAAACCAACAATAATGTTTCGTGAAATGCAGAATTGTGGGATAGAACCTGACATTGTCCATTATTATATCTTAATAGACGGCTTCTGTCAAGTTGGACAACTTCAAGTTGCAAAGGATATATTTATAGCACTCACCGTCAAAGGGTTGGACCCTAACGTTTACGTTTATACTATAATGATCAAAGGCCTTTGTAAAGAATGTCTGTCAGATGAAGCATATGAATTGTTTAAGAAAATGGAGGAGGATGGCTGCTTGCCATATGACTTTTCCTATAATGTGATGATTCGCGAATTTCTTAAAAACAATGATATTCAAGGGCAGGCAAACTTATCCGGGGGAAATGGTCAACAAAAGATTTTCTGCTGATGCTTCAATAGTGGCCATGGTTGTGGATCGATTGTGTACTGATCCAATGAGTGAATCTTTTTGTGTGCTAATTCAAAAACCATGAAGGACTTTTCAAGTGTTGATTTGAAGTGCTCCAAAGCAAAATTTGTGCAAACAATGTTTATAATTTGTAAGGAGTGCTAGTACGTATTCTAAGCTCCTTAAATTGAGTATGATAAGTGTTACTCATGTGTATAATGACCAACCAAGTCTGTTTCTGCTTTCGATAAAGTTCATCCCACTTCTAAATAGCTACTCCAACACTATATATATCTTAATCCTCCATTGAATTATCGATGCAAGTAGAAATTCGCCATTCTCCTTGCAAACATGTGTAATTTAATTTCAGCAAAATCCGTGAATTGATTTTGAATTTTGAAAATAAGATTTCATTAATCCATAATAACATTAGTGGTGTAGGCGCTAATACAAATTGGTTGGAATTTGGAGAAAGCAACCAGACTTACGTTTTCAAAATATATAATCATGATTTCCAAAAATCCTCCCAAGCGAGATAATCACACCAAGTAAGAGAGGAAAAAAAAGTAAAGGATTTTGGAGAAAATCTAGGGCTGAGCATAAATAAAAGAAACCGACCCAAATCGCCCGAGACGATTGAAATCGAGATGGGTTTTCGATTGCGGTGGTTTTTTCGATTAAGATCAAATCGACCGGAACTGAAGCGGTTGGTTTTCGGTAAGGAAGATTACCTTTAAAAATAAAAAAGTACTAAAGAAATAAAGAGCTAGCAAAATTTGTCTCGTTTGCGAGATTCCGACCCGATTGTCTGAAACAAAACCCGATCCAACTCGATTTGACTTAAAAGTCAACAAAATCGAAATCGCCCAATGGCCAATCTGAATCCAAAATGACCCGTCATCTGAACTGACCTAAATCCGATATGATCCGAACCCGAAATGATCTGAACCTAAAACGATCCAAATCTGAATTGACCCGAACCCAAATTGACCTGAGAATTAATCTGAAATGAAATTAGTATAATAAATTAGAAAAATTATATATTTAATAATTTTAACTCAATTTCAGTACATCAAATCTCATGATATTTTACTGTTATTTTTTTTAATCTTTAACTAGAATTGTGCCAAATGAGTTTCACTTAGAGGTGCTCATGGGTCGGGCCGGGCCGGGCTTTGCTTAATAATTGTACAATATATGCTTGTCCAAGCCCGGCCCGGCCCGAAGAATGGGCCTCAATTTTTGTCTAATTAAGGCCCGTCCATATTTTTAAACATATGTCCAAGGCCTGCACTAGCCCTCCCATATTTATTTTTTAAAATAAAATAATAATTAATTTTAAATAAAAATAAAATTTAAACATTAAAATTTATATATAATCTAAAAAAAATTAAATCAAAATAAATTGTGATAAAAAGATTAAATTTTAATAAGGTTTACAAGTTCTAATTAATGTATACATATAATTATTCAATTTTATTATGTATAAAAATAATTATTTAATTATATTATATTATTTATATATAATACGGGTTTTGCCGGGCCGGGCTCGGGCCTAAAACACCAAAACCAAGGCCTGACCCATTTTTGAATCGAGCCCTATTTATTTGTCCAAGGCCCGACTTTCGGATCTTAAATTTTTACCTGAACCCTCCCATTTTTCGGGCGGGCCTTCGGGTCTGGGCGGGTACCCTGGCCCTTGAGCAGGTCTAGTTTCACTTATTATTATTATATTTAGAAATAAATTTACATTTTTCTAATTTATATAATTCATATAAATATCAATGTTATTTAATATTTTAGTTAATAATTTTTTTTTTGTGAAAACAAGTGGAAAATTACAAAACTAGCTATTATAGTAATAACGAGGAAAGGAGATCACCCCTTGCATCGGCTTCCAGAAGAGGCTTCATTCCAACAGGAGGATCAGGCAGCAGTTCAAAGTCATTATCCAGTTTACATATGTAGCATTGTCAAGCTAGTCAGGACAAAAATTCCCCTCGCAATATGTATGTTGTAATTTGAGTTTCGGTCACGCCTTAGTAATTGCATGATATCCACGATAATACTAGCAAGTGGGTGGAATTCTACATCACCTTTCTGTATCAAGTATATGGCGAAATGTTCTCTAAAAAAACAGATATGTTCATAGACAATACCCTCTAAAATTAAAATAATGAATTTCCTATTATTATTTATCATAAATATTATAATTGCAATTTAAAAAGAATTTTATTAGTAGAAAGTCGAAATTTGAGTTAAAATTCAAACACGCAAATTTGAATGATTTGAGTCTTAGATCGATTTTGAAACATGAAATGACCCAACCATTCAACCTGAAAAATTATCTGAAACAACCCAAATCCGAAAAGATTCAAACTCGAAAGTCCAAGACTCAAACTTAAAATTATCCAAACCATATGACACGAGTCCCGAGACTGCCCGAACCGAAATGACCCGACATTAACTTGATCTGAATATAACCCAACACGAAACCGAAAATTAACTGAATCCGCATTATCCAAAATTTTCTTAACTTGAAACTAACCCTGAACTAACCAAATCCAAACCTGACTCGCGCATGACGTAGAAAGATATATCTTGTGAGAGCATATGTAAAATTTTCTTTTTCAAAAGCTGATTCCAATCGCTTTTGACTTTTTGTTGAGAGCAACTGTTGTCAACCAAATTCGAATTTTTGAGTTGAACATTATGTCTTTCACTACTAGAAAAATGGGAATTAAGGGCGGAAATTTTGGATAGATTTTATTTGTTCCATATTTTGGGATGGGAAAATGTTAATTATCTTTAAAATCATCCCAAATTACAAGGGACGGATTTAGCCATCCTTCCTACCAAGACAAAGTTTCCCGTCATACCATTGGGAACTTAATGTTAGGTCCCAAAATCCGTGCCAAATTTAGGACGATTATGGACACAAAAATTTTGGAATGATTTCAATAAATCCATTCCAAATTTTCATCCCTAAATCTATCCCAAACTCCACTCCAATATGATGTATTTTTCCTATGATATATTTCCCTTAACAAAAATTTTTATTGCTCAAGTAAAATAAAAATTGGAGTATATGCTTTTCATGTATTCGTTTTAACATCTAATAGTCAAATTGTTCATCTAATAATTAGATTCGACATTGAATGTAAAGTTATAGTCTCCCCTTTTTTTTGTTCAAAATTTTAATAATAATAGTTGCTGCATTACATACAAAACTGAGCAATCAAAAACGCAAAACTAAATCCCTACCAATATATATATAAATAAAAATGGAAAACGATAATAAATTACAATCAGGGGCCGTTTGGTTCGTGGGTTTCAAATATGCCTATGGTTATGAGGATTGATGGATATGTACATGGTTAAGTGAAATGACCGGGTATCCCATTGATATTTTTGATGACCACGTTTGGTTCGCGGAACAAATACCCGGGTATTTCACTTAAATTAGGGATACCCATGTATTAAATACCCATGTTTGTGTTAGTTAACTAAGGGCTTCTGATGGGTATTGTTGGCAAATTACTTGACTTAGCCCCATTGATAAGCATAGGCATAATAAGCATACTTATTATGTAACAGAAAACAAAATAATGTCGTTTTGCCTAATGCTTACAAAGGTGCATAACATATTTTACATACATATTTGACCTATTATTTTAGTGTTCATCAAATTAGTTTTCCAACAACTATTCCTACAATTAGAGCAAACAATATATGAAACCAACGAAATGTAAATTTCGATTCTTTCCCATGCATTTGCACTTTCTCCTCCCCCTCATTGTCATTAATATCCCAAAACGCCAAAAATGATTTTTCAGCTTCCTGTCGACTCGCAAATGACTTATGAACTGCACCCCAAAAACCATGCACTTGCGAATGTGCTTCCGGCCATGTGTCATATATACCGGGTCTATGGCCAACATAAACCACATATGTTTTTGCCATAGGTTGAAAAATTCCTAAAATAGATAATAAAATATCACACATAAGAAACCCAAATATCATTCATACCAAACATCAACTTCATAATAATGTAAGTTAACCCTAATAAATTGTAAAAAATCCACATACCAACAACATCCACATTCTGTTCAACAAAGCATAAATCAATAAAATTAACACATAAATGTTCAACAATACCCATTTCCTAAACCCTAAAGCCATGACCTATAACTAATCTACTTCCTCAATTTGACCCTCTTCATGATCTGCATCACCACCATTTCCCTCACCGGCAGCAGCTCCACCATCAAGACCCCTATTGGCTCCCCACAGTTGTTGCATCATAAGGTAGTGAGGTAATGGTTGATTCATGAATCGCCTGACATCCTTTGAAAATGGATCGCGAGCATGAGCTTAGACATAATTTGAAGTACAAATATTAAATGTTAGGCTAACTTTATTATCTACACCCATGCAGTTAGTAATCTGTCAAAAGTTTGAACAATTATGCAACAACAATCACAATACCTCCAACCAAGCATCCCACATCTGATCAGATCCAACAAGTCGATGTGTAACCTCACTGTAGCCGAACCCATCACACAATAACATTTCAATCATAGCATACTGCCTTTTGAAAACCCTAGTCTTGATATGCACATTGTACCCGTTAAACTTGACTGCACCAATTTGAGTGTTCATCATGCTAGCCAAACGTTCATGCCAGCCTGGGCTGAAATGGCCATTGTTAGTGGGGAGGGTTTGCATGCACTCCAACAACATCCTCTCCTCATCAACAGACCAGATCATCTTAGGGACACTACCTCTGTTTCCTCCTTCCATTTTCTACAACATACATATCAACAAAACACCATAAACTCAACCAACATATTATCACATATAGCATATATTAAACCCATCCATTATAAGCAACACAATAGTAGTGATTGAAAACATAGTTATATAAAGTAAACATTTATATGAAGCAGCCACATTGTCAAATATAACAATATTACATAAAGCTTCCACATTGTCAAAGATAACAAGATTACATAGATATTACACCATCCATCTTAAGATCGATCATAAGCTCCAAACTAAAAACTACAATACTACAAACCCAAACCCTAACTAAGATCAAACATCATCCTTGAACATCATCCGCAGCTGGGTCAAGTGTTTAAAAATCTTTCCCCTAATGGATGGACTATCTGGGAATTGTTGTTCCCACTTACTCCAAAGCTCATCCGAACCCTCTAACATGTTCAATCTGTTAAACCTAAAGCCAAAACCAATCATAGAGTCCGCAAGCTCAAATTCTTTTTTTAACACTTCCAACTTGACGCCAAAATTCAAGTTCATCATCTTTTTTTTATTAGGACACCTAGCCCTGAAACGATTCCAAACCCTCGCTGCATCTCGAATCAAGGCTTGAGCATCAGTATAATAAGGGACCTCACACTCAAACCAATGTTCAGTTAGCACATCCACAAGGGTATCTATTTCTTTGTCAGACCATACCTCAAGAGGAGGGGTAGTTTGAAACTTTACAAGTTGCAACATAGGATCCATATACATCAGCTGAGTACGCGAAAGCATATTTGACCTAATAAATTTAACAATGGCATACTTAAATTGATTAACCAAAGCAGTTACCAACCAAACTTATAAGCTACTGGTGTACACACACTAAACAGTAACATCAACCAAAAACCAAGTCCCAAACAAATCATTACCTTAACGAGAACTCCAATTTTCAGAAACTTAACAGTGAAAACAGAGACCAAAAACAGAGCCCATATATATAGTGAAAGAACCTTTCCTTCCGAGAGCCAAAAACACCAACAACATATCAACCATTCACACAACCAACACACAAGCAGACATGGGAACAAAAAAATGCCAAATTTTTCTTTAATTAAAAAGAAAAACGAAATAATGATAGAAATAAAAAACAAAAACGAAAATGGTAAAAAACATGATAAAAATCATACCAATTAGTAGATCCTGTGAAGTGCAACAAAACCCAACCGAACAGCGCCGGAGATCTAGCGAGACGATGAAGATTTTGGCCAAAAACAGCGGCGGCGATTTTCTAGAGAGAGAGACAGTCGAATAGGAGAGAGATGAAGGAGATGATAAAATGATTTTTTTTGGGGAAAATGGCTTATATATGTGAGGGATAAAGTTGTCAATATGAAAATATTACGAGGATAAATTGGTAAAAGAAAACAGAGCCGATTTTAGTGATATACCCGGCTAATATTTTGACCCCTCAAAACGTGGGTTTAGGGATTGAAGAGCGTGAAGTACACCGCGGGTATCATGGCGCGTCAGGGTATATAACGAGTATTTGATAACCCACTCCAATAGGAACCAAACATGGTAACCTTGTGTTCATCGCACGTGATTCCCGGGTAAATTTCAGGATACCCCTGAACCAAACGGCCCCTAAGGATAATGAAACACAACCAAGAGGAACAACACTTTCAATTATATCAGAGCAAGACTAACTTTATTTCTACAATGGTGATGCATAAATCCATTTCTTTACAAGGCTTGACTTCATATTATAATTATTCGTCCGGAACCAGAATTAGAAAATAATACCTAATACATCACATCCACTAATAAAATAACAAATATGCATAGAAATGCAAACCACCATTATATCTATCTATAAAATTATAATCTCCCTTAAAAAGGTTAAGTGTTCAATTACAAATGGTCGAATATCGATGACTAGAAGATCATTTTTTTTATATTGATTAGGAGATAGTTTTTATGGACTCAAACCTATGTCTGACTATAAATAAATTGACATAATTATATACCTTTAAAAATGCCTTTATATGTAAAATTATTTTTTAACAGAATTTTTAGGTGGATTTCAATTTAAATCTAAGTACTTCCGCTTAATATGTCATTAACCGACCTATTAAGCTACAATAAATATGAATCTCAAATATTAGATCGTTACATAAATTTTTATACGAAATCACTGGTATCTGATAGTCACATTGAGTCTCAACTAATTCGATGTCTAGTTGCGTCGGATCCCAATTGAGGAGAAACTGTTGCAGTGCTTATTTTCTTTTCATTCATAAGATTCAAACTCGAATCCTTACTTAAAGGGGCATTGAAATTCTTCCACTCAACCCAATAAACATTGGTTATATCATTAGAATTGTTCATATTGTCTTGAAGATCAAAATTTTCCTACAATATTTTTCTTTATTCACAAGACTTAACCAAAACCTCTTTTCTTTTCTTTTTTGTACGAAACCTCGATATCTGATAGCCATATTGAGGCTTAACTAATATGAAGTCGAGGCATATCGAACCCCAATTGGAGCGAAGCTCTTCCAATGTCCATTTTCTATATTCACAATACTCAAGAATGAAACCTTGTTTAAAGGACATTAAAATCCTTTCACTCGATCAAACACGTGTTGGTTTAATTCCCAGATCTTACTTAAAAGGGAATAAGTGGCAAATAGCTTGAACCAACCAAAATGATAGGCGTATATTTTAGTTCAAAATTAACTTTGATAAATGATAGGTTTTTTAAACTCTATAGTAATAAAATTTTAATTTAAGTAGGATCATTTAAGGTTTTAGATATGACTAAACTTAGTAAAAAGAGAATATTTTCATTTTAAATTTGTTAACTATGGAAAATATTCTTCTTTTATTAGAAATAAAATATAAAAATCATAGTTTATTATAATTGGAATTTAAAAAGAATTTTATTATTAAAAAGTCGAAATTTGAGTTAAAATTCAAAAACACAAATTTGAATGATCGAGTCTCAGATCGATTTTGAAACATGAAATGACACAACCATTCAACCTGAAAAACTATCTGAAACAATCCAAATCCGAAAAGATTGAAACTCGAAAGTCCAAGACTCAAACTCGAAATTATCCAAACCATATGACACGAGACCCGAGATTGCCCGAACCGAAATGACCGACATTAACTTTATCTGAATCAAACCCAACACAAAACTGAAAATTAACTGAATCCGCATTATCCAAAATTTTCTTAACTTGAAACTAACCCTGAGCTAACCAAATCCAAACCCGACTCATGCATGACATAGAAAATATATCTTTTGAGTGCATATGTAAAATTTTCTTTTTCAAAAGAGGATTCCAATCGCTTTTGACTTTTTGTTGAGAGCAGCTGTTGCCAACCAAATTTGAATTTTTGAGATGAACATTTTTTCTTTCACTAATAGAAAAATGGGAATTAAGGGCAGAAATTTTGGATAGATTTTATTTGTTTCACATTTTGGGATGGGAAAACGTTATATTATCTTTACATTCATCCCTACGAGGGATGGATTTAGCCATCCCTCCTACCATGACAAAGTTTCCCGTCATATGACGTGCCATTGGGAACTCAATGTTAGGTCCCAAAATCCGTGCCAAATTTAGGACGATTATGGACACAAAAAATTTGCAATGATTTTGGAAAGGATTAAAATAAATCCATTCCAACTTTTCATCCTTAAATCTATCCCAAACTCCACTCCAATATGATGTATTTTTCCTATGATATATTTCCCTTAACAAAACTTTTTATTGCTCAATCAAAATAAAAATTGGAGTATATGTTTCTCATGTGTTCGTTTTAACATCTAACAGTCAAATATTTCATCTAATAATTACATTCGACATTGAATGTAAAGTTATAGTTTCCCTTTTTTTTGTTCAAAATTTTAATAATAACAATTGCTGCATTACATACAAAACTGAGCAATCAAAAACGCAAAACTAAATCCTTACCAATATATATAAATAAAAATGAAAAACGATAATAAATTACAATAAGGGTAATCAAACACAACCAAAAGGAACAAAACATTCAATTATATCAGAGCAAGACTAACTTTATTTCTACAATGGTGATGCATAAATACATTTCTTTACAAGACTTCACTTCATATTATAATTATACGTCCGAAACCAGAATTAGGAAATAATTCCTAATACATCACATCCACTAATAAAATAACAAATATGCATAGAAATGCACACCACTATTATATCTATCTATAAAATTATAGTCTCCCTTAAAAAGGTTAAGTGTTCAATTACAAATGGTCAAATATCGATGACTAGAAGATCATTTTTTTATATTGACTAGGAGATATTTTTCATGGACTCAAAGCTATGTTTGACTATAAATAAATTGACATAATTATATACCTTTAAAAATGCCTTTGTATGTAAAATTAATTTTTAAGTGGATTTCAACTTAAATCTAAGTACTTCCACTTAATATGTCATTAAGCGACCTATTAAGCTACAATAAATATGAATCTCAAATATTAGATCGTTACATACATTTTGATACGAAACCACTGGTATCCGATGGTCACATTGAGTCTCGACTAATCCGATATCTAGTTGCGTCGGATCCCAATTGAGGAGAAACTGTCACAGTGCTTATTTTCTTTTCATTCATAAGACTCAAACTTGAATCCTTACTTAAGGGGGCATTGAACTTCTTCCACTCAACCCAATAAACATTTGTTATATCATTAGATTTGTCCATATTGTCTTGAAGATCAAAATTTTCCTACAATATTTTTCTTTATTCACAAGACTTAAACCAAAAACTCTTTTCTTTTCTTTTTTGTACGAACCCTCGATATCTGATAACCATATTGAGGCTTAACTAATATGAAGTCGAGGCACATCGAACCCCAATTGGAGCGAAGCTCTTCCAATGTCTATTTTCTATATTCACAATACTCAAGCCTGAAACCTTGTTTAAAGGACATTAAAATCCTTTCACTCGATCAAACAAGTGTTTGTTTAATTCCGAGATCTTACTTAAAAGGGAATAAGTGGCAAATGATTTGAACCAACCAAAATGATAGGCGTATTTTTTAATTCAAAATTAACTTTGATAAATGATAGGTTTTTTAAACTCTATAGCAATAAAATTTTAATTTAAGTAGGATCATTTAAGTTTTTAGATATGACTAAACTTAGTAAAAAGAGAATATTTTCATTTTAAATTTTTTAATTATAGAAAATATTCTTATTTTTATTAGAAATAAAATATAAAAATTACTTATAATTTATTAAAGAATATATAATTTTTCTAGAGTCATTTCCGTCATAAACAAAAGTCTCAATTACATAATTATTGCACTTTCCTATTATCTAAAACAATGTAATAAAGGGGATTGCTAAATACCGCCCCATTTTTGCTATTCACCGCCCCACTTTTTACACTTTTGCCCTTAGACTTTTGCCAATTTTACACTTTTGCCCTTAGCCACGACGGAGCCTCCCCACTAGGGCGGCTCAGCCACGGCGGAGCCTCCCCACTAGGGCGGCTCAGCCATGGCAGAGCCTCCCCACTAGGGCGGCTCAGCCATGGCAGAGCCTCCCCACTAGGGCGGCTTAGCCACGGCGGAGCCGCCCCAATAGGGCGGCTCGACTATTTTTTTTTAAAAAAAATAATTATTATTTAAAAACAAAATATAGCCTAGCCACCCAAGTGGGGCGGCCCAGCCGTGGCTAAGCCGCCCCACCGGGGCGACTTGTCCATGGTGAAGTCGCCCCAGTGGAGCGGCTTGAGCCATGGTAAGCCACCCTCCTGGGGCGGCACGGGTCATCAGCCTTAAATTTCCTCAAAAATTGTATTTTTCTTAAATCGTCATCAAAATACGACACATTATCGTTCATTTTTCATAAATCGTCATCAAAATACAGCACATTAATGCTATTCTACGTTCGTGATAGTTTCAAGATTTCAGAGGATTTGAAATCTTAGAAAATGAAGTAAATGGCAAAAGCGTAAAAAATGGGGCGGTATTTAGCAATTCAGTTTATTAAATGGTGCCAAAAAAATTATTAAATTGCTTAATAATATGTGCTGCATTTGTCATTTAATTTTATCAAAGTCATTCCAAAATCCATCCCTATTCAAAATAACATAAAGCTCATCTCTGCCGTTGCCAAGCCCGTCCACCGCTTGCTTATCAACGATGTCCCCTCTTTTGACCAACCCAGAGAGCTTTCCGTCCGACGAGAACCCATCCCAGAACAGTCTTCGAGCTTCAACCCAAAACCAAACTTCTCTGCAAACCGACGCTCTCCAACAGGTTTTCGACCGCTAAAAGGAAGCTGCTCAACTGAAGGAGGAGCTTGAGCTTTGCATTTGTTTGATGATACAAAGGATTGGATAAGTTTTTCTTCTGATTCGGCCATGCATCTACTTCTTCAACAATTGAAATTGTGTAATCCCAAATCTCTCTTGCTCTTCAATTGTTTTTCTGTTTTAAATGACAAAACAGCTTTGTTTCATTTCTCTACCAAAACTCGTTCTAACAATTCCAATTTTGTGTCTGGTAATATTGATGATACCTTGAATAAGTTCTATCAAATGGTAGATATGCATCCACCCCCTCCTCTTGCTCAAATTACTCAATTATTAGGGGCCATTATTAGAATGAAGCATTACCCAATTGCCATTTCTCTCATTAGAGAAATGGATTTAATAGGAATTTATACTAATGTTTATATTCTGAGCATCTTGCTTAATTGTTTTTGCAACTTGCACCGTGTTGATTTGGGATTTTCGGTTTTGGGGAAAATCTTGAAATTGGGTCTTCAACCAACCATAGTAACATTCAACTCTTTGATCAATGGACTCTGCGTTGGAGATAAAGTGGCTCAAGCTGTGAGGTTGTTTGATGACATGGTTCGCGAAGGATATCAGCCTAATTTAATCACTTATACTGCCATAGTAAATGGTCTTTGTAAAATAGGTGACACTAATCGGGCTATTAGATTACTAAAGACTATGGAAGAACAAGGTTGTGCACCTGACATTGTCACATACAGCTGTATTATTGACAGCCTTTGTAAGGATGGTCACATAACCAAGGCTTTAAAGCTCTTCTCCGAAATGAGAGGGAAAGCCATTAAGCCAGACCTCATCACTTATACTTCTTTAATCCATGCTATGTGTAATACATGTCAGTGGCAGGAGGTGACGAGATTATGGAAAGAAATGGTGGCGAACAATTGCAAACCAAATGCCATTACATATAATATTTTGGTGGATGCGCTTTGTAAAGACGGTAACGCTTCAGAGGCTCTAAAGATTGTTGAAAAAATGATTCAAAAAGGTATTGAACCTGATATAGTTACTTATAGCTCATTGATGGATGGATATTGCTTAATAGGTGAGATAGATGAAGCCAAAAAAATATTGAATTTGCTGGTTAATAGTGATTGTGCTCCGAGTGTTATTACCTACAACACCATGATCAATGGATATTGTAAAACTAAAAGGATTGATGAGGCACAAAAACTTTTTGATGAGATGACTCAATATGGAGCATTGCCTGACATTGTTACCTACAACACTCTTATAGGTGGCATGTCACTGACAGGGAGACTTGCAGTTGCATAAGAACTTTTCAGAAAAATGAGTTCTCGTGGCCTAGTTCCAAACATGCTGACTTACTCTGTTTTGTTGAATGGTTTATGCAAGTATGGTCATATTCACGAGGCAATGGGAACATTTCGTGCGATGCAGAATAGTGGGGTAGAACCCTACATTGTCCATTATAATATCTTAATAGATGGCTTGTGTCAAGTTGGGCAACTTAAAGTTGCAAAGGAAATATTTTCAGCATTGTCATCAAATGGGTTGGAGCCTGACGTTTACACTTACACTATAATGATCAAAGGGCTTTGTAAAGAAGGTCTGTTGGATGAAGCATATGAGTTGTTTAGAAAAATGGAGGAGGTTGGCTGCTCGGCAGATGACTTATCTTATAATACGATGATTCGAGGATTTCTTCACAAAAATGATATATTAGGGGCAGCCAAACTTCTTCCTGAAATGGTCAACAGTGGATTTTCTGCTGATGCTTCAACAATGGCCATGGTTGTGGATTTATTGTGTAATGATCCAACGGGTGAATATTTTTGTTTGCTAATTCAGAAATTGCGAAGGACTATTCAAGTGTTCATCTGAACTGATTTCTTCTTGGCAAAACTAGTAAGGTCATTTGAAACAAGGATTATATTATGTAAGTTGTGCTGGTACATTTTCTAAGTAGTGACTGATGTCATCCTTTTTATTTGAGGAAGAAGGCAGTTTTAGTCTTAGATTGGGCAATATACGACCAGCTGATTGTCTATTGAATAGAGAAAGAAGTTTGATTTTTCATTGTAGCCTGCAGGTACTCTATTTTCTTTCTTCTTTCCTTTCTTTAAGTTTGTATAGGAAAAGCACGCATAATCATGGTCAAGCTTTGTTAAATTGTTTACCTTTTCTTTTGGTTTGGAATTTCATAACCTCATAAATATATTGCAGAAGGGTCTTTATTCCTCTAAAATAATCCCCATGGTCTTCGATGTAGTTCGATGTAGTTCGTGCACCTGAAACAAAGATGATTGACTTTTTTTTTGTGCTTATCGTTGTTTTGGTTTCATTGTTGTGCTCAAGTACTGGGTTGCTTATAATGATGGAGGCAATACGCTGGTAAGTTAGTGTATTTGATTGCTTATAATTATAGCTCGTTCATAACTTTTCTTTTCCTCACTTCTTCCATTGTGATTGTATCAATATTTGTTTATATTTTTTAACATTATTTTTATCTCCTCATTCAGGTTAGCCTTTGCTTGAACTCAAGACAATGCTGTAAAAGCTTTCCAAATTTCAAATACACAATTTATTGTAGTTTGAATCAGCCATACATGTTAAGAAAATTGGTAAGAATAATTTATATCGACTATTATGTTTTTTTCTTTTTCAAATGGTTAATTTTTAGGTGTGTTAAAAGGATTAGATAATTTTTATAAAACTAGAAAAACATGATATACTCATTCTACCTATGTATATTTTCTTATATTGTTGTTTATGTTACCTAAGGTTTTCTTTTTCTCCCTTCAAGATGATAGTGTCGTCAACTTGGAATCATTGAGGCAAAATAGTTTTTTTGCAGGATACCTCATACCACATTGCTAATCCAAATTTATAGCATAAAGCATTTGGAGGCATTGAAATCTGAAGATGAAATGCATAGTGGTAAGAAAATGCCTGTATTAAATAGCTTTTCTGTGTGAAAATTGATCTGTACATTTTGGCTACTTAATATTTTTCATTCTAAATTAGTTTGTGAAATTTCTATCATGCTAATTAGAAATTTAGTACATAATATTATCAGTCACATAGGATGACTTTTCACAAGCAACATCTCTGAATCTTGAAAAAATGCAATATGTTGATTGTTGCCTTCTCCGGCAATGTGACTGTGTTGTACATCTCTATCAAATGATTGTGGAACTTTTTGTTTGCGTTTGTTACTTCATCAGCTGAAAATGCATCGCTGGTAGGAAAGGCCTAATTCATGCTAGATCTATTTGCATCTCCCTCTTTTCGCTGTTGTTAATTAATTACTTGTTTTTTTGCTGCTTTCACTTCTTTTCATGAAATTAAAGCATGTCTGTTTTGAGTCGATGCATCTATATAATTACTCAGCTTGTTAATTCTACAGCAACCTTCTTCAAGTTCAAAATTCTTTATTGCTAATCAAGCAAGCTTAGGATATAATGGGGTAAAGTTACACTACTCAATAGCCATCTTTCTAGACTCTGTTGCAGTGGCTAAAACGCTTTTTCGACTTTCTTTGCCATGATTTTACTGTTTAGGTTGTTGGTGATAAGTGCGAAAAGATACAGAATTCGGAGCTTAAGAGGGAGAAAAAAATTAATAGTTGCAATTAAATAACCAACAGGGAGAAAATCTTGATAAACTCAATACTTGATATCTAAAGCCATGGCTGAGGTATTTATAAATGAATTTGAAACTCAAATAAAACTAGCATACCAAATACATGAGCAGGTTACTGATCTTACATGTGCATGTCTGACTTGAACCTTTATTGTCTATAAGGTTGAGTTTTGGGTGATGATCTTCTATTTGGAATTGGAAGTTTTTGCTTTGCTCAACTAAAGTACTAAATAGTGAGTGGAAGGCTGGGATTTATCCTTACATTATGCATTTCCTTCTCTCCTTTTGTTTGATGGTTTGCAGCCTTTTGGAAAGGATTTCAACAGAATGACATCAACATTAAGCTTCTTGTGCTGCTAAAATTCATCTAATTCTTATATGCTTTTGGGGAGAGAATAGCTTAGTGATGATTCTTGAGCATCAGTTCATTTTTAGCAAATAACCTGTGCCTTTTCCTCGGCCATCTTTGGACTTTGACGTCCTGGAGATGGAAACAAAGAGCACAAAGCAGCATGGGCATTTTCAAGCCAAGCCTACATTGACCGGTCATTTGTAATTTGTAAACCACATTCATTTTTCTTTTTCTTAATTTTTTTTATTGATGGAAAAACATATATCCCTTTTAATTAGCATTCTATTCTGATACTAAAAAATCAATCAAGTTTTTCAATTTTTTATTCCGTTTATATTTACAAGTTAATCTTATTCGAGTCGGATTGGTTCACTATGGGATAAAACTATCCTAACAATGATTTTCTACATTAACAAGACTTAAACTTGAGATTTTGTTTAAAGAGAACAAGTGGTTGAACTACTTCAATTTTCAACCGTATGTAATGTCATTTCCTAAGGACAAGTTATAAGTATGTTAATCAAATACTTGAGTTATATAAGTATGTTAATAAATACTTGAGTTATGTAAGTATGCTAATCAAATACCAATATGTTCGTAATTCAAAAAAAATTACTAATATGTTCGTGCCAAAAAAAATTCAAAAAGAACTTGTTGGCGTTGGATCCGAATTTAAAAGTTGGATAAAAGAAGGCCATTCCAATTCTATGTTGTCACTGATGTCATCCTCTTAACTGGATAAAGAAGGCCGTATTTACTCCTTGATTGGGCAATATGCAGCCCGGTGAAAGTCTATTCGACAGAGAAAGTAGGCTAGTTTTAGTTATTGCAGCCTGCAGGTACTCTTCATTCTTTCTTCTTTCCTGCGAATTATCTACTGCTTACTCAGAATCTACTATCTATATATATAGAGAAGAATCTTTGATTAGTTTTTGCAATTCATTTCTTCATGTTAAACAAATCGAGCAATTTTATAGGCGTAGTGAATATATAGAAGTTATCCAGCTTCGTAACTCAGTTGGTTAGAGTACCCTTGAGTTCGACTCTCAACGAAAGCTTGTATCTTTTTTTCGACCAAATAAAAAACTATATAGGCGGCATCTCATCGGACGGTGGATTTCATTTCTAATGAGGTAGGTAATCCTGATGCTTTTTATGATGTAGTTAATGATGCAGCTGGCAAACAGTTGAATATTGAAAGAAGTTTGGAGAATGTTTCAATTTCAAATTCTGGTTTGGGGAACAATATAACTTCTCCTATACAAGTTCTTGTTGGAGTAGCTGGTAGTGGGAAAGGTGTGGAGAAAATTATTAAATCGGAGACCCTTAATTCTGCTCCAACTAATGTTGTTGACAGAGATGAGAGGGCAGCAGAAAATTCCTTTCATTCTACTATGAATATTGAGCCTTTAAATAGGGAAGGAGTAGTAGAGATTGATGTCGAGAAGGGGAATGCGCAATTAACCAGTGATGGTTTTTATGCTGTAAAGGACTCTGCTGGGGAAGGAATGGAGGGCCAAGAAATGTTACACAGCCAATGTTTGAAGGAAGTTGAAGAGGTAGTTCCAAAGACAAATTCAGAATTAATTAGACCTAAATGTTTGAATGGAATGAAGGAATGTGGTGGGCTTTCTCTGAACATGGTTGTATCTAATGATATCGTTGGCGATAGTTTTGATAAGGAGGTAAATTCTGAAACGCCCATTGAGGAAGCGGTCAAGGATAAAGTGGAGAACACTAGAAACTTCAGAACCTTGGAGGATATTGAGGAGGAGATAGAGGAAGATTGGTTTAGTAACTTATTGGAAAAGACTAAGAAGCGCAACAAGAAATTAGATAGGAAAAAGTCGAAGAAATCTAAATCCAAGAGTTCAAAGCATCAATTGGGGGAAGCAACTAATGACTCGCTCACTGATGGTGATTTCGAAAATAGGAACTGTTTATTGATGAAGGAAGCTTAAGCTACTTGGGAGGTAGGGAAGATGTTAGGAATCTCTTTTGATTGTGATGAAAGCCTGATTTTGGAGAGATTTAAGTCATTGGAAGAGGAGGAGAACCATACCTAAAGAGAGTTTTTCTTTAGTTTTGATGACTTTGTCTTTGATTTGGAGTTTTGCAAATGGCATTGCGAGATGTTAAGATAGGAGAGTATGTGGTTAATTGGAGATGGATTTTTTTTGTGTGGCGTGCTTCAACTAGGATGCAGATTTGATGTATCTGTGGTTACAGTCTTGGTCTGGAGGGTCTATGTTTCTTGTTTCTTGGCTTTGCATGGGTCTCGTTATGATTTGCGATTAATGTTGTTTTGTAGAGTTGAGGGGATATGCTTGTATTGGTATGTCATATTTGGTTGTTTGTGTGACTGTTGTTGAGTTTGATTTTGGTATGCTGATTATGATAGCAAGCAACTTATTGTATGTAGAGTCTTTTTGGCTCTATTATTATCTGCTACATTCAATAAAATTGACTTGCCTTTCAAAAGAAAAAAAAAACTATATAGAAGTTGTTGCGTTGAATACTCATATAGATTCAAGTACATGAAGTGTTTAATATGGATCCAATTAGCATACTTATGTTACAAAATTTAATAGGTTGAGTTGCCTCGGTTACATTATAAGCAAAAAGTGCAAATCAGGTTTAAGGATTTTGTTTCATCCCTCCAAGGGCTAACCTATTTGCTTGACCTTCCCATACATTTCATATTAATTCAGCATTAAAATGATAATTTGCACTAACATTTGTTTATTATCTTAATTAGTGATGGTAAAAATAAACACGAGACTAATTACACAATTAGATGCAATGCAAAGTCTATATTGTTTTGAGGAAGAGATTATTATTGATAAATCAACAATTGGGGTTACAAACGTGTAAAGGGACTCCGCACCAGACATAACTAGCTCATATATTACACTGAACATGAGCTAAATTATGGGCCAGCCTATTTACATTTCTATGAACATATTGAAACAAAAAAAATCAACGAAATTTGCACTAAGTTCTCTAATTTGAACAATCACTACTTCCCCAGCCCAAAAGACTGGTGTAACACTATTAATCATCTTGATTGCTTGTAAGGAATCAGTTTAAAAAACACAAGAAAAGAAACCATTTGACCACGCTATCAAGACCCATACCGTAACGCATAAACCTCAGCAAACAGAGAGTCTGATACATTATTAATTCTCGTTGTTGCACTAAGAAGTACCCTCCCATTTGCATCTCTAACTACCACACCAAGTCCAGATTCCTTAGATTGAGCATTAAACGCCACATCCGTGTTAATTTTAATGAAGTAGGAAGAGGAGGTGACAAAATCAGATTGAGCCTACTAGGTGTCACTATTTCATCACACCTACCAGCAACTTCCACCTCACTAACCAATCTCGCAGCCACGGTGACTAATGCAGCCTGTGTCTTACATATTCATTAGCCATTGTAAGAAGCATACAACTTCCAAAGAACCTAGATGCCTTGCTTTGACAAGGAAAGAGAGCAAAAAATCATCATACAAAGCCCATTCTTCCAAATAATCATCCAACCAAGGGCATGCCAAACGCCACACACTTCGACTGAAGGAACACTTAAAGAAAACATGATAGAGAGGAGTCTCCACCTCACCAAAAACATTACAAAGATCATCTATCTCCACCCCTCGCTGAATCAGTAGGGACTTCGCATGCAAGATACTCCATAGTCCATACCAACGCCACAAAAAGAACCTGACCTTTGGCAATACAAGAGCACCCCAAATTAATTTCCATACTGGTGACTGAGCTCTCTACTACTATCCTCCTTTCCAAGCACTTTCTGAGCGACATGATACCAATCTTTCATCGTAGATTTGCCATTAGAAGCACCACTCCAGATTAATCTATCATAATGACATGTAAAGTGCAAAGGAATACATTGAATCCTAGCTACATCATTTGTATAAAATAGCTCATTTAGTAAGTCCACGTCCCATTGACCATGACCATTCATCAGGGCATTTACATTGGTAGGTAGACAAACCATTCCAATACGCAGTTGCAGCCTATACTCAGAAGGAGCCGACACCCAATTATCCTGCCAAACATCAACAATCAGTCCCCTTCCTATTCGCCACCTGCTACCTTGTCTAATTACCACACGACCCGCCAACAAACTCTTCCAAACAAAAAATGGGTCATATCACAAAGTTGCTGTCATAAAGGAGCCATCAGATAGTACTTAGCCTTGAGGACTCGAGCACATAATTAAAGAGTCAGCATTATGAATGAGCCTCCATGCATGCTTAGCCAACAACGCAAGATTGAAGGCCTCAAAATCTCGAAAACCGAGCCCTCCATCAAGCTTCGAAACACAAAGGATATCCCAAGCTCTCCAATGAATCTTCATTTTCATATATTTCTTTCTTTCTAATATAATATTCCAATGATTCTTTCTTTCTTAGTACTTTTAAATATTTCTTTCAATTTCTAATATAATATTCCTTTCTTTCATTAGGAGTATCACCTAGACACCCAAACTTTTCATTAATTACATTTATCTCATTTCTCCCCAACTCTCCATTAATTAGGGTATAGATGGAAAAGAAAGAGTACTGATTTTAAATGTATCAATCAATTATTATGAAACAGACAAAAAATGGAAATGTTTCACTTATTTTGGACTTATTTTGTACTAGATGGAGTAATTAATTAACTCACATCCCGTGAATTAAACACTCACCAGTTGAGCTACCAACTCGGGGCATAATCATGAAAGATTATTAAATGGCTTGTCCTTGGGAAATGATATTATTATTACATACGGTTGAAAATTAAAAAATGAAAAACTTGATTGATTCTTTTTGTATAATTTTATCGATACTATATATAAAAATACGAATAGGGGGAAACTTTATGTTTTCCGATTGTACCATTTTTTTTCAAATATATTTCTATATTGCTATTATTAAATAATATTTTTAATTATTCATTATTAAAATAATGAAAATTTAGATTATCCTCATTGATTAGGATCCAACGTGGCCAATAGTAATGCTTCACATCATCTTTAGCATCTAAATTTTCGTCTAAAATATTCTCCAAGTTGATTTAGGAGAAGATAAATTCTGTCCAGAAATTTCAAGGGCAAAATTGTTCATAGGAACAGCAGAATTAGGTCTCGAGTTAAGCATAATAGTTGTAGATCTTGGAATCCTCTTTTCAACGATACCTCATTTGTATTTTTCTGAGCTCTAGATCAAAAGTTATGAACAACAGGCCGACGTGGCGGCACATGAGGCATACGGTCTGTGGAGCCCACTAATAGGTAAGTTTACTGTTCACGGCCTCTGCTTGAAGATTATTGTTCACGGACCGCTGCTGCAATATCAGCTCTACCATCGGGTCCTGCTAGGCCCACAACGATCTGACGTGGCGGCACTTGACCAAACTATGCATGGGACTCACCCATAGGGAAGTATCTCTCTATTTAATCTATTTCCTCTATTTCTATTATCTATTTATCTATTTGCATTATTTATTATATATTTCTACTATATCAATGGCTAACAAATTTGCTTTGTAGCAACATCTAAGCGCTGACACTTGGCCCCAAGGCCATGTCTGTGAGGGATTTTAGTTAGGAGCATGGTTTGGTTGGTTATGAGATAATTGTTGTGTTCTAATTATTTTTTAGTCAAATCCTTAACTTAAATCCTTGGGTAAGTTAATGGTGATTGACATAAAGATGATTAGAAGGGGAATAGTGACCGTGGGAAACCTATACACGTTACCTCCACTTTGGGCTGAACGAATCTTGTCATAAGCATTAAATGCTTGTTATTGAGCATTTAATGTTGATGGGAGAAAAAGCTTGTGCATAATAATATACAATGGATATAAGGAAGCAGTCAGAGGCCTGTTGAATATTTGACAGACAGCAAGTGCGTACTCCAGCCGTAGACCATTATCAGCTTTTATAGAACTTTTCAAGACAGTTAGGTGCTCATCAAGTCGATGGTATATTTCTTGGATGAAGGGAGATTTCAACAGCTGTCCAAACCTGACATCGCGTGTGTCAGTCCGCTTACACAAAGAAGTGACATTCTTCTTGCTCCCCAAGTTTCTGCAGTGCTCCAGCAGACCGGTCCGTACTGAAATACAAGTTATTACAACAATGGATAAAGACCAATTTCCTTTGCCTATGAATAGTGCTCATTTTTCACTATTCTATTCATCATAAACCAGCCATTAAGAAAGGGGAAACTCTACTTCATTCTCTACTCCACACATTCTCTCTCCCCCTCTCTCTCTCTCTACACAAAAAGCTTTATAAACCACTTGAAAATATTTTACTTCTTCTCTCTCCCCACTTTCAAGCTCTTAAATCCTCCATTTCCATTCCTTCCCTCATAAATCCATACACTATACCCTAAAACTACTTTATTTCTTACAATCATACTCCATAACCGTATCTTCAAAGACCTCCATTATTCTCTTTCTCAAGCTCTCAAGATCTCCACTCAAGCCATCAAGAAGCTCCATTTTCGTGTTCTTTGAATAAGAGGAAGTTCAAGGGGAGATTCCATAGAAACCATGGAGGAGGTGTAAATCGTATTAGTCAAGTCCTATTTCCAAGTGCAACAAGCTACCTCTCCTCTCCCAAACTTCGCTTACAATTTCCTTTTTCATTATTATCTCTACTACTAACCTTATATTTTCTCCTTTTCCATAAAGTGTTACTTTCTTCTTGGAAAATCTTTTGTTCTTCACTGTTAGTGGTGTACAACTGTCTATTTCCTGTGGGACTGTCTTGCTGACGTGTCACTCTGCCGAGGAGGAGGTTCCGCTGTTGGTACTGCTGGACATTTTAACCAAAGTCTTATCTTTCATCAACAAAGGAGATCAGCAGCACGGCTACCCCGGTGCAACATTGCTGAGGTGTTACTCTGCCATGAAGGAAGCACTTTTACTAAGAAGTGCTGCTGGGGATCCCAGATATTGAAATCCATCTGAGGCACAAGACTGATCAAAACTTCAAAGGCAGGAAGGCCCATTCTTTAATGGGCTTGGACTTTCCTTTATACTTGGCTTAGAACTCAGAATAGGGGGTGAAGACTAGTTCCTTATCAATTCATACTTGCTAGAGGTTGATGTAGTTGGCGACTCCATCCACGTGTATAAGGTGATTTGGTGCCACAGGAGCACAAGGTGCCACATCATCTCTGCTAACAGAAAACACCCCCACATTGGTTATCAAAATTTCATGATGTGATTACCAATATTTTATCGGAAGGTTATCAAAATTTCAAAATTATAATGTGCGCTTACCAACATTTCATTGGGAAGTTATCAAAATTTCATTAAGTGGTTATTAAAATTTTTATAGGGAGTGTAACAAAATTTTATAGGGAAGTTAACAAAATTTCATATGGAGTTTCTTGAAATTTTATAGTATCGTCATGAAAACTTTAGGGGCATTTGGTTAGGATCACCCCTTAGATGACTGGTGATCTTAGATTACCTTGGTTTAGGGTGGTAATACAGATTACCACATAAAAGAAAAAAAAAGGTGCAACATCTGCAAACCAAACAGGGTGATCTGAGATTACCATTCAAGATCACCACGGATGATCTGCAAATCAAACAGGGTGATCTGAGATTACCACCCAAGATAACCACAGATGATCAAAGCTCACCCCAACCAAATGCCCCTTATTATAGTGTAATTTATCAAAATTTTATATGGAGGTTATCAAAATTTTATAGTGATTATCAAATTTCATAAAAATATTTTTTTGAAAGAAAATGTAATTCTCATTCATCCAAATGAAATTACATCAATAAAACTCAAAATTACAATAATTTGAGAAGTGTCTTCCTTCTTCACTTGTGGATCTGGATCTTGTTTTGGAATTCGAGTCGTCTTATCGATCATTCGAGGTCTCGAACCTTCTGGATAGATCTCTGTCATGCCCATCACCCTTTCGCTTTCAACTTCGTTCTTGTCTAACTCAAGGTTTTTATCATCGAGAAAAAAGTGACTGATTCAACAACCTCCTTTGACTGACTTGCAAATCAAAAGCAAAATCATCATATTCGTAAGTCTAACAATTCTCAATCTATTGCAAATTAACTAAGAAAAAAAAACTAGACTGACTCCAAAAACCAACTCAACGTACTAAAAATCCAAAGATTTTGGGACTATTAACCCAAACAAATCTAAAGATTGGATCACGTGCAGCACACATAAAAGCTAAAACTATTATTTATATATATATATATATATATATATCAGGAATATCGTAAAACTTCTGAATCCACAATTATACTCTTATTTTCGAATATTTTTCTTAATTAAATTTCATTGTTACACTTCAATCCTTTAATAAAGTAGTCATTATTTTCCTTGTAGTCCACCTAATATCTAATTAGTACACTGGAGTCAAAGTAAACTCTTCTTTATGCGGGAGAAAAAAATGTTGCCTGTTGGTTAGATTCAGTAATAGTTCAATATATATATAATTGTTTTCTTTCCCTTTGTTTTCTTGAGTTGACCAGTCTCAATCTCAAAGAGTAGTTTCTACAATTTTCTGACCAAGTCAGAAACAGGTATGTTTAGTTATTATATCATCTCCACTGTGATATCTTAGTTTAATAGTAAATATATATAGTATAATATATAATGAAAACTTTGATTATGTTGTATTAACTATCTATTAAGTATATATATTATCATGACCATTGAAATGAACTATCTGGAATCTGTTTGAATCAGACTTAACCTACTTAATTACGCGTCTCATCCAATAACAAAACTGGTGAATGATAGTATATATTTTGTTACATATTATCCATTTTCATATAATCGAAAGTTTGGTGGGCCTTATATTAATCGGCAATAACTTAAAAAATAAAGAAATTTCTATGGTCTTAATAATTCTACAATGCGGATCGACTCCGCATACTGAAGGATTAGTAAAAAAAATCTTAATTCTAAAATATTTGAGATTTAAAAGATTTAACTTTTGATTTAAGAGCTCAAACTCTATGCGACAGGAAAATATTTTAAACATCAATAATTATATGACCTTTCAATATGAAACATAGAATATATATTAGGCAAGATTTATAATATCAGTGACTAGATTTAAATTTATGACAATCTTTCTGTATTAAAAGAACAAAAACAAATGCTTTAGACTTATCAAAAAAAGAAATGCTTTTTTTTTCACCAAAAAAAAAGCTTTAGATTGCACTTGACTTAACATCACAAATCATTTTATGTTGGAACTCTAATCATGTGGTCAGTTGGTGCACTAATGATTCTAGTGTTTTCCCATACAAGCTATAATACACAATGAAGATCGAAGATAACATTAAAAATTGTGAAAGAGACTCAAAAGTCGTTTTCCTTTTATTAACAAATTATTAAAATGAGTTTCCCCTTTTGATATAATGGGGGAAGACTATTAATCTGCGGTAAAAGTACAAAATTGGTCCCTCAAGTGGAGGGACCATAGTATTTTGGTCCCTCAAGTGAAAAAATATGTAATTTGCTCCCTCAAGTGGAGTTAACCGAACAATCAAGTCCTTTTCGTTAGTGTCCGTCCAATGTGCCGTTAAATCATCCGACGTGGCAGTGACACCGTTAAATTTACTGACGTGTCATCTGCCACGTCATTTTACAGAATAAAAAAATAATTTTTAATAAAAAAATCAATTAAAAAACGAAGTAAAAAACTAACTTTTTTTTTCTTCTCTGCTTTTCTTTTCTTCTTCACCCTAAACCTAAATCGACTTCTTCTTCTTCTCCCTGCAGCCACCCTTTGGCTGCTCTCGACGATCCCCCCTTGGCGGCCACCTCCGCGTCATCTCCCTCTATGTCGTGAACTCTCTGTCTCTCGTTTTCTCACTTTCTCTTGTTGAGGGCCGTTCAAACTACTAGATAGCCTCCTCTTACATCCCCCATCAATGCCATCTCTCTCTTTTCTGAATTTCATGTTCCAATCTGCCATCGGTATTGGGATTTTCCAAGTTTTGCCTCATTTGGTGGTTTTCTATCTAGATTAATTACCCTTCATCGACACCTTCCGATGGAGACTTCGATTACTCGTCCCCATTTCTCTTCCGACTCCGGCTAGTGTGCTTATGCCGATGAAGCTCTCCATAATGAACAAAAGCTATGCCCGACCCAAGCGGGTTATGGGCATAAGCCGGAGTATGAAAGGAGGCCTGACTATGGGAGCAATCTGGTCATGGAAGGAGGCCTGACTATGAGCAATCTGAATCTGGTCATGGGTGTAAACCGAAGTATTTGATTGGAGTTTGAAAAGAAAGAGAAAACGTTTTTTATTTCAGAAACCATGTTATTCAGGTAAAAATTTTCAAACCCAACTTCATCAAACACATGGGGAAAATGATGACGAGCATTTCTTTTCAAATTTGAACTCCTCATTTTTGCAAATTTTTTAGTGGTTTGAAGTTCTTGATGGGCTGCTTAGAGAACACTGGAGGAATGTGGGTTTGGCATTTAACTGTTTGGATTTGTTATTCAACTCATAGCTTGTGCAAGGTTCCTACTCATCTCTAACTTTTTTGGCTTTAATTTTATTAATCCATGATGTTTGTAATGGTTGGGTTTTTAAAATAAAGAATCAATTCACACAAGTTCCTGACAAATTGGTTGAGTGTTTTTCTTTTGTTTTGATGTTGCAGCAACATATATTTACATACTCCAAATGATAATTGCAGGAATATGTAAGAAGAAAGAAGAGTGGAAAATATTTTGCGCAATGAATTTTTTTTTTTTTCGTTTTTCGTTTTTTTCTTATTTTTTTATTCTAAATATGACGTGGCAGATGACACGTCCGCAAAGTTGACGGCGTCACTGCCACGTCGGACGATTTAACGGACTCTTGACGGATACTAACGAAAAGGACTTGATTGCTCGGTTAACTCCACTTGAGGGAGCAAATTACATATTTTTTCACTTGGAGGACCAAAATGCTATAGTCGCTCCACTTGAGGGACCAATTTTGTACTTTTACCATTAATCTGCAGCTAACTATGGGGTTTTCTAGTAATTAAGTAAGCTGATGATTTTAATCTTATTTTAAGCTGCAAATTGCAAAACTTCGTGATTCATGAACTTCGACCTTTAATGGGTATATTAATATATTATATGTTAAAAATGAAAAAAAAGAGATCATCAAATTGCTTTTAGGTCAATCACTTTCTTTCTACATTATATATTCCTCAAAAACCAATTATATATTTCATTCCCATAAACAAAAAGGAAATGCAAAACATATTACAAGGAATAAAAAGTCCTCCATTAATCCATTTACATTGAACCTTGTGTTTTTGGTTCAACTTTAAGTGGTTTATAAACTGTGGGCTAATACCAGATGACGCCAAGAAAATGACAACAAGTTTATGATGAATTTATGATGTCAAACACAACACAACCATGATTAGTGTTTTTATTAATTATTGCAATATGTACAAATATATAGTACAAATATATAATTGCAAAATTGCTATAATATCATTATATTTCTATAGCTAGCAAAGTTTTCAAAACGAAAAGAAAAAAGATTCAATTTTAATCCAAATTTCTAGGAATTTTCTTTTTTGTTCATCAAGTGCTCAACAGGCTAAAGTCCATGATTTTGAACTTCTTTTTTTGTTTCTTTCTTGGTATCCATCCATTAGAATTAATATTGCAAATATATTATATATTTATTATTATTTGCAAGTTGTAAATGAGATCGAAAGAGATTGAAACAACATGAGTGGAGATGGGTCTCCATCAAGGGTATTGATTCTTAGATGGACTCCAAATTTGGGTCCCTCATAAATAAAACAGTTCCTTAACCTAAATATTCCTTTTATGATTTTTTATCATAACCATATATATCATCTTAGAATTAGAAATTACAATTATTAATATATAAATAAATGAAAAATATCTACATTAAAAAAGATTAATATTGAATCCAAAAAACATATAGCAGACGATTATATATGATTCTGTTTGATGAGATGAATTTAGGCAATAATTGGGACATCTCAACTCAAATTGAATATATAAAAGAGATCTTCATTCGACTGAAACTTTTTGTCTCTAAGCATACATATTTGGTAGCTCTCTTTTTTTTCCCTCTCTGATCAGTTTCGTACGTACTCAAATGAACTGTAAAGCAACCTTAAAAGGTTATAAAAATTGTATTATTTGCTACATTTAGTTTCATTTTCCTATCATTTGAAAAAAGAAGATTTGAAATATACTAAAAGGAAAAAGCAAATTAAATTCCTCCATAGAAGAAAAGCTTAATATACAATCAGGCAACTTTGTCGGCATGTTGGCCTTACTTAGACCCCACATTTAATATATTATATATATACTAACATATAATTAAAAAGAAATTAAACATAAGTGAAAAATAAATAAATAAATAAATAAAAACCTTATGATAAAAACAAGCACTAACAACACCACCACCAAGTTGCCATTATCATAAACCCGTCTCCTCCATTTACAAAAGGTGGCCTTCCTCTCAATTCACATTCCCTTACAATTCCCCAAAAAGAATCTTTCAAAAAAGAAGCAAAAACCCTTCTTTCCCATTGCTAGAACTAGAAAAATTATGTGGAGGATGCTGGTGGTTTTACGAAGAAACCTCCAAAACATCAAGAAGAGCCCGAGAGTAGCCGACGAGAGCATGTTTGGTGGCGGAGTGAATAACAATAATGGCGGCGAGATGCCGATTTTCATCGACGGGAGAGGTGGCAGAGGCTCCTGGAATGGCGTTTCTGTCATTTGCAGCGTCGTCAGAGCCCCACTTTCTTTGCTTTCTTGTTTCTCTCAGCCTCATGCTAATGGGGCTGATGGAGTTTGGGTTTCCACTGAATTTGCTCAAATTTCTGAAATGAATCATTTGATGGTAAGTGACAGCATGCGTTATGCAATCTTGATGTAAAAAAAAAAAAAAGGAAATTGGGATGATCATGTAATTAGTAAAGGATGGTTAGAATATTGGTTTTCCTTTTTTTTTTTCATTTTTTTTTCGAAAATCAGGATAAGGGGAATTTTGCTGTGTGTTTTGCTAGTTACAATTTGCATGGATTTACACAAGAATATTTGTTGGCTTTTTCCTTTTCTTTTTTTTTTTGGCGTTTGGAATATTTGATCCATGTAAATTTTCCCCATATATATATAGTTATGTTAAAGAAAAAAATTTAAATTCACAAGTTTGTCTTTTGTTGGCTATTTGCTTAATTTAATTTAATTACCATTGTGGTAATTAATTGATTGATTTCAAGATTATTTGTTTATACTGAAATTTTAGATTGATCCCTTAAAAAAGAAATAAACAATAGTGTTGATTATGGACGGCGGCCGCGTACTTAGCATGTTAGCACTTAGCAGGGTGTTCGACTCTTAATCGATTTTTTTATTTTAATAATTAATTAGGGTTCAAATTCTGATAATTTGGAATTTAGATATGAAAAAAGAAATTAATAAACAAATTTAGTTAGTACTAATTTTATGCCAAAACTAGAATAGAAAAAACAAGAATAAGCCGTCGAAACAATAAAGTAATCGCACTTGAGAGTTGCAGTACTAGTGGATATATGTGGTTTTGATTGTACCGGCTCGCCACTGCCGGGTATCATCGCTACAACTAAATAATTAATTTAATTATTATTAGATAAAGTTCAAGCATGCACGATTTCTTCTTTTTTCGTACAGAAGCAACCCATAATAATTTTATTAAAATTATATTAATTAAGTAATTGTTGTTTTAATTTCTTTTTTTTATAATTATATATATACTTTCACCAAAATATATATCACATAGCAAAATATTATAATTATTAATTAATACAATGAAATAATTTTCAATTTAAAACATTTTGTTTATGCACGTTTTTTAATAATGTTTTATCATGTTGATTTTTTTTTTTAGAAAAAAAGTTTAGACGTAGGCATTCTATCTCACCTCTAAACTCACGGCAAACCGTCAATTTTTTTTGGAGATTTATCTATCTATTGGACCTTCACCTGTGAAATTTTTAGACTTAAAACCAACTATCAATAATGTTTTGGATACTCGAAACGGGTGCCACCCACCACAAGTCTAGACTTTATACCACTTCGTCAACCCTAATTGATTCTATTATATCAAGTTAATACTATAAAATTAGTATTTACAAAGTGACAATAGGTATTGGGAGAGGTTATTCTCAGTTAATATTTAATGCAGCTCAATTTTAAATTAATCGGTACTATATATAGTATATATTGAGGAGGGTTTATATATAACAATAACAAACCTGCCCTTTAGGTAATAACTTGCCCTAACCATTGATTAAAAATAATAATAATAATATAAGTGGGTCTTATTAGTATATAAGTAATTCTAAACTCATCCAAAAATCATGACTGTAACAAGTGTTTGTTCTTTTCGCCAAAGGAAGGAAAAAAATAAGTCTAAACAAATCCTTCCAATTCATCATAAATCCAGAATTCTTTACTAAAGTGTAAGGCTTTGGAATTACAATATCGAATATTAATTTTAATTAACTACTTAAGGTGAATGAGGCTTAATTACATAGAGAAGTGCACTAATCATCTTAAATCTTAATTAATCAATATTATATATTGCAGATTAAATCTTATAGGCCAAATCTTTTGTTGATCAACTTAATTAATTTGATTAATTTGATTCCCTCAAAAAAACTTAATTAATTTGATAAATCCATACATATATGCCTTAGCTAGTCATTTCATCACAAAATTAAAGTTGAGATACTCTCCCATCAGCAGCTTAATTAACCTTATTAATTTTAAATACACAGATTATATCGAATCAATTTTACCGAATACATTGATAAGCCCCTGCTTTTCCAGACACCAGCAATCTTTAACCACGTCATTTATTCCAAAAGACGAAGTTAAAAGGGGAAAAAACTTGTTGAATTCAGAAATTTTGTAATGAAATGTAACCAATTCATATTAAGACCTTTTATTTGGATTAATTTGTTTAATCAATGGCATTTTCAGGCTTCCTATCAGATATTAATAAAAAAGAAACTGAAGACTTGTATTATTCATGAAATGATTAATGACTATCGGAAATTTGTTTAATCTTAACTTAGCAAACTTAACTAACTCCTAAACCCAAAACTTCATGGTTTTGGTAATACTTTGATACGCCCCCTCTAACTGGAGAGTATATGTCCCTAAGGGGACACCCCAGTGGTTAAGAGCTTAGAACTTCTTGTGTAAGGTCCCTGGTCTCGAAACCTGGGATGAGCGGGGTGGGATTATGAGAAAGGAGAGTACTACCTCCTACTGTGTAGTACATTTCAATATCATGTTCATGAGTAGCCAAAAAGAAAACTGCAGAGTATATTATACGTAGTTTGGAAAATACCTCTATAATATTTGTAGTAGATAATCATTTGGTGAAACAACAAGCTAACTGTTTTTTTATTAAATTGGAAGCAAAACAATAAGTCTAGATTGAATCTTCTCTTTAATCACATGACAATTTATCTCAATGTGTTTACTTCTCTCATGAAAGATAAGATCATGTGCTCTATAGTAGACTGGTTGTCGCAGAAAATTGGAGTTGTTGGATTTGGAGGTTGAACTTTGAAGTCTGAAAGTAAATAGTTAAGCCACTGGATCGATATTTCAAAAGTGGTGGAAGCCAAAGTTCTATATTCTACCTCAGAGGAGCTTCTACTCACAATATTTTGCTTCTTGGATTTCCATGAAATTAGTGAAGAACCAAGAAAGACACAAAAGTCTCTTATGGATTTCCTTGAATCCACACATGTTCCCCAATTAGAATCATTATATGCAGTATGCTTCAAATCACTATCAGCAGAGAAAATAAGCCTTGTCCAACTGTTCCTTTCAAATACCTCAAAACCCTGTGACTGTAGAAAGGTTTTCAGAGGTTGGTTTGTCAAGAAACTAAGGCTATGTTTGCTAGTGGAGAACATTCTCCATTTTCCATCTCCAAAACTATCAAAGAAACTAGGTAGTGACAAAACATATGTCAATGCAAACAAGCAAATTTTTAGAGAATGGAGATGACAATGGAGTGAAAATCTCAAAATAAAATAAATATGTTCTTCATTTCCCACTCCATTGTCATCTCCATTCTCCAAAAATATACTTGTTTTCATTGACACATGTTGTGTCACTAGGATTGTCCAAAACCAACCCGACCGAAAAACCGACCAATTTTTTGGTTTTGGGTCAGACGGGTCGATGCTCTCGGTCCTGTCGGGTTGCTCCGAGCAACCCGACATAACATTCGATGTCTCGGTCTGAAGTTCGGTCCCAAATTTGGGGAACCGAACTGAACCGAGAACCCGAATATATATTTTTATATAAAAAATAATATATATTATATATATAATATAATAATAATTATTATATAATTTGTTATATACGTATATTATGTGTATATATATATATATATATATATTAAGTATCAGATCTCTCTCTCAATAATACTTACTCTGTCTTCTTTTTTATTCTGTCCTCTTCTTCTCTATTTTTTTTTAACCGGATCTTCTTCTCCATTGAAGCCATGCCTTGTCTTCTTCTTCCTATTAACTCCTTCGGTTCCTTCCTTCTTCCCTTAGTTCCCTTTCCTCCATTTATTTCTGATTTAAAACTTTAAAGTTTTCCTCCAAATACAATCTGAAATCCTAAAACCCAAATATCGATTTTTTTTAACAAATTTCTTTCTCCTTCTCCAATCAGAAATTGGGACTTTGTGTTAATGGGTTTGGGTTGTTGTTAACTTGTTAGCTTCTTATTTGTTTCATGTATTTGCAAATTATGAAGTTTTTGGTTTTCAAAAGATCTGAACAAGGGTTGCAACAGATACGGTGTTGGGGAAGGCTACTTTGGATCTTTTAATAGTATGGATCAACTCTTGGGCAGTAAGAATATTATCATCAGCTTATCTTCCTGGAATAAAAGTCGTTTGCATGGGGGAAATCAAATCATTCAGCGTAGGTCTCAATCTGGCGAAAATGAAGGAAAATTGTTTAAGTGATGGTTCTGGATGATGGTGCTTTAATTGATTTCTAGAGGATCTACTCTCTCTCTTTGGTATATGCTCTGTACTAAGTGGATTAAACACCTCCATTTCCTTCTTACTGTATTTTGAATAGAGATTAAATGTGTTTATCACTATTTCAATTTGCACTCAATCTTCTAAGATGAAAATCTTTTTTTTAATGCTTTGGGGTTTACTGTTTGGTTAAGTATTTCGATTCTCATTGACAATGTTTGTTTAAGAGCATTGAAGCATTGTGTTTGATGGATTTATATGATTAATAATTTTCCTCAAAGGTCTACAACCAAAATCCTCCAGTCCCAATTATGATCTACTCCCTTCTTCCCTGTTTCTAATTCTAGTTAGTACCAAGTACCAACCCCACCAATTTCTTTCTTTTTGATATCAAATGTGCTCAGATAAAGAAAAGAGGAAGATGTTGTACTACTAGGACCGACCCGCCTGAGAAAACGATGGAACCGACCTAGTCGGTTCCTAGCCTCCTCGGGTCGGTCCTCAGTGCTAAAAAAAAGTCCATCGGTTCCTCGGTTCTAGAGTGGAACCGAGCCGAAAGGACCGACCCGGACCGATGGACAGGCCTACAACATGTGTCATTGCAAACAAGCAAAATTTTAGAGAATAGAGATGACAATGGAGTGAAAATCTCAAAATAAAATAAATATGTTCTTCATTTCCCACTCCATTGTCATCTCCATTCTCCAAAAATATACTTGTTTTCATTGACACATGTTGTGTCACTACCTATTTTCTTTGATATTTTTGGAGATGGAAAATCGAGAATGTTCTCCACTACCAAACATAGCCTAAGCTACTTCTTGTACTGCAAAACTGATCTTTGGCCTTGTAGTGGTCAGGTACTACAATTTTCCAATGATCTTTCTATATTGAGTTATGTATTTTAAAGGTTTACTTTTCTCTTTTGACAATCTGGGTACTTTTTTTTTTTGACAATCTGGTTTCTGGAATTATTGGTGCAGGAATTGGTTTTGAATCCAGGAAGTCCGCTTCGTTGAGTAGATCAAGTGTATATTTCTTCTGACAAAGATTGATGCTTTTCTAAGATCGAGCCACTTCCAGGCCAAGGAAGAATTTCACCTCTCCGAGATCCTTTATATTGAATTCATCATGTAAGTACTTCTTCAAAATCATTGCTTGTAATGACACAATCATCAACATAAACTAAGAGAGGCATAAAACTGGTATTAGTTTCTTTAAGAAATAGTGTGTAATCTACTGATGATTGATGAAAACCATAAGGAAGCAAGGCTATGTAAGTTTCAAATTCCATTTTCTGCTAACTTGCTTTAAACCATAAAGTGACTTGATTAATCTACACACTTTGTTAGGTTATGCAGAATACCCTTCAGGAAGTTTCATGTATACTTCCTCCTCCAAATCTCTATGTAAAAAGGTACTCCCTCTGGACCATTTTAAGTGTCACAAATCAAAATTTGGTTTATTTCATAATAAGTGTCACACTTATAAAACCAATACAATTGTAGTTTCTTTACCATATATACCCCTAGTTGTATTTTCAATATCAAAGCAAAAATATATTAATGCAATTAATACAATTTAGGTTGCTTGTTGTTAATTAAGGTGGTTGAACTTTAATTAGTCCTGGGGAGTTGGGAAAGGAGAGACGATAATTAATTGTTGATAGAAATTTTAAAAAGGGCAATCATGTCATTTTAATTGATTTTTTACTAAATTTAAGATCTACCAATTATTGCATTGATCTGTGTAATATTCCTAGTGTGACACTTTAAATGGATTAGAGGGAGTATTATTTATGACAATTTGTTGCAAATGCCAAGCCTTAAGCTACTAGAGACAAGAGAACCCTCACAGTCGTCATCTTTGCTACCGAGTTAAAAGTGTCAAGGAAATCTATTCCTTCTTGTTGAGTGTAGCTTGTTGCTACCAATCGGCTTTATATCTTTCTATGGAGCCATCTGCTTTCCTTTTAATCTTATAAACCCAATTACGTCCTATGGCCACTTTCCCTGCAGGTAGATCTACCGGTTCCCATGTGTTATTCTTCTGTAGTGCCTTAATCTCTTCTTGCATGGCAACCTGCCAGTTAGAGTCTTGTGCAGCTTCCCTGTATGATTTTGGCTCCACTTGTTGATCCAATGCCACAGAAAATGCCCTATGTTTGGTACTAAGCTTGGAATAACTGAACACATTCTCCAAAAGATGAGGACTAGTTCTAGTTGTTTGAGCAGCAGAACACTTGTAGTTCTCTAGATAAGATGGATTTGATTTCTGTATGGCACTTCTTTTCAGCATTTAAGATGGATCTCCACTAATTTGTGCATCATTTTGTTGATGATCAAGAACTGGCAAAATAGGCTCAGCTCCAGATGGTTGAATATTAAAACTTGTGTTTCTGCAGAATTCTGGGTTTCTGCATGAACTAGTTGAACATGAAGAACACCATGATGATCATGATGAACAACTTCTGGAATTTAACCACTAGGGAGGTTGAAAATTGTTTCGGCATGTGTATAATGTTGTTGTAAAGCATTATTTGTATCCAGAACCTCATTATCATCAAAGGAATTGGAATTTGGCCAAAAAAAAAAGGCAAAACTGCAGTTTTTGCAATATCTGCATTTTCCGCATTTTGAGAATTTCTATTTTGCATTTTGTGATCATTTGTTAGAGAAAAAGGGGAAATAGACCCATAAAAGGTAACATCTCAAGAATTAAAAAGCTTATGAGATTGAATATCATAAAGTTTGTACCTTTAACTCCTGGAGAAAAACCAAGAAAAATATGCCTTAATGCTCATGGAGTCAAACTTATTTTTAACATTGGAATGGTTAGAAGCAAAAGCAAGGCATCCAAAAACTTTAATTTGATCCAAAACAAGTGCAGAAGAGTGTAAAACTTCAGAAGGAGACAAATTATTAAGAACTAGAGTTGAAATTCTAGTTAATTATTATAAAAACATAATGAAGAACACACTCACCCTAGAATGAAATTGGTAATTGAGCTTGAAATCTTAATGCTCTTGCAACATTTAAAATGTGTTGATGCTTTCTTTCTACAATATTGTTTTGCTGAGGAGTCTTTACACATGATGTTTGATGTATGATTCCTTTAGAATTGAAGAAATCTAATACATTAAACTCTTGACCGTTATCTGATCTAACACACTTAACAACAACATTAAACTAAGTAGATACATAAGTAATGAAATTTTGCATTAAAGTTCTAGCTTCAGATTTATGTTTTATTAATAACACCCAGGTATGCCTAGTAAAATCATCTACAACAGTTAAAAAAATACCTATGTCCCCTGAAAGTAAGAGCATAGTTATCTCCCCAGTTGTCATTGTGAATAAGATCAAAAGCAGAATGACTTACAAAATTGTTAACTGGAAAAGGTGACCTCGTCATTTTATACATGTGACATACATCACAATTATCAATGGAAGAAACATAAGGAACTAACATCTTCAGTCTGGCAAATGAAGGATGGAGCCTAGTCTACTATGCCATAACAAAGATTCTTCCTTATTACATGAAACAGAATTCATAACAGAAGAAGAAGGTAAAATGTGATTAGAAGTAAAAGAAACAGGTAAAATAGCTTTAGAATTGAACTTGTAAAGTCCTTGAGATAGCTTAGCAACCCCAATCATTGTCCATGTTCGAATTCCCTATCAAACCATAAGAAGATAAGACAATAATACAACAATTCAAGTCAAAGGCTAGTTTACTTGCTGAGATGAGATTAAAAGTGAATTCTGAAACATACAAACATCAGAAAGAATAAGAAAATCCCTAAGCTTAATAGTTCCTATATGACACTACTGGAAAATACTAAAATAGGGGCAATTTTTTTTACATATAGCGGCGTTTAAAAGCGCCGCTATTTTAAATAAAGGCATTTACAACTTCGCCGCCAAAGTGCTGTTATAACAACCGCCCCTATTTTGCGGCATTTATAGATAAAACATCGCTATCCATATAGCGGTATTTAAACGACATCATATAGAGGCGTTTAAAAGCCGTCATACAATTTTTTTTTTCGAAAATACTAAGTTTTTTAAATTGTATATAGTGGCATTTAATCGCCGTCATTTAGAGGCGTTTAAACACTGCAATACAATTTTTTTTTTTAAATTGTATATAGCGGCATTTAATCGCCACTATTTTGGGGCGTTTAAACGCCACTATATTTAAGGGTTTTAAAAAAATATATATTTTAAACTTATTGATAGGGGCGTTTATATGCCCTATATTGCGGTATTTAAGCGCCGCTATATATTAATAATATATTTTTTTTAAGAAAATAATGCCTTAAATTATAGATAGGGGCGTTTAAATGCCCCTATTTTAAAGCGTTTTCTTCCATAGATGCTCCTAAATAGGGGCGTTTTCTTCAATAGACGCCCCTCAATAGGGGTGTTTTCTTCAATAGACGCCGCTAAATAGGGACGTTTTCTTTTAGAGATGGCCAAATTAGGGCTTTTTTTATAGGAAAATTAAGGGTGAATGGGAATTATTTTTATAAAATAATAGCACAAATATAAATATTAGAAACTATAATTGAAACAAAATTTATAAGAATTAAACTTAATTACCAAAGGAAGTTCATTACATTACTTCCAAATGGTATTCAAAGTAGCATATATATAAAAATTGTTCTATACACAATTTCACTAAAATATCTCTATTGTTCCAATGTTACATCAACCACACATGATACATCGTTCCCACACCGGAAAAAGAACATCAGTTTGAGCCGGCACTGGGTAAAGATCCATCCACGAATCGAAGTTTGTTATTCGAAAGTAAGGCCATCTTCATCGCTCTCTGCCATTGGTGGTGGTTCGGACCCGTCAGAACAGAAATATTGAGCACCAATGTTAGATTTTCGCTTGGGCGAATAAAATAGGGACTAGAAGCTAAATCTTCTGTCGAGCAGAAGAATTTGAAGTAGAATTTGCCATAAAATTGACAAAGAATGAAGAAAGATTGATGAAATTCAAAGAGAAACATAGATGAACCCTGTAATTGGTTCGAAAGGAAATGAAGGAAAAACTGGATTTAACCCATAAAAACTAAGAATGTAGCAGAAAAACGAAATTATTCTCTGATACCATATCAGAAATTAATGAAAAAGAAACTTAATACTTGTATTATTCATGAAATGAATGAGTATTTATACAAAGAAGAGAACTAACTCTTAACTAACTTATTAACAAACTAAACAAACTTAACTAACTCCGAAACCCAAAACTACATCAGTTTGGTATATTTTGATACTTCGGCTAAATAATCAATTTAGGATATAAGGTTTGTCGTAAAACTCAATTTAGGATATAACGTTACAAAAAAGTTTATTAAGGATATAACGTTATCGAATCAGATCAAATAAGGATAAAATCATATGGAAGTCTTTGTTTGTTTAACACGTGCTGCAAAGTCACGTTAAGCAAAGAAATGGTATACATGTGGAATTATTTTTAGCCAGGTGGAATTTTAAGTAATATCATTAATTTTTATTAAAAAAAAACTCATGAAGAACACCACCATTACTCCGCCATGAACTGCCGCATTCTACCACACCGGAGTTCCCACAAACATCAAACTCTCCAGAATACTGTGAAGTCTGCAAGGAGTAAGTATTGTATTAATATCAGAAGTATTTATATAAGGATTACAATCGGCTATAGAGTTGGTGATACAATAGGAAAGCTGTTATACTTAGGAAAGCTATAGCTGTACAGTTTAGTGATAAATACAAATGACTAAGCTAAGTTTTAGAGTAAGGTTTAACTAGGTTCAGTTATCCTTATCACCCTCCCTCAAGCTGAGAGAGCTAAGGGGAACTCGAAGCTTGGTTCACAAAAGCTGGAAGCGTGTCCGAGCTAAGGGCTTTATCAAAACATCTGTTATCTGATCTTCACTTGCAATGTACCGAACAATCAGCTCATTCTTCATCACCTTATCACGAACATAGTGAAAATCGATCTCAAGATGCCTCAATCGTGAGTGAAAGATGGGAGTCATAGTGCAAGTTGCACTTAAATTATCACACCAAAGTACTGGTTTTGTTGGCAAAGAGAAACCAATTTCTGATAGCAAAGACTGAAGTCAATATACTTCAGTAGTAGCAATGGCCAATGCTTTATATTCTGCCTCTGTCGATGATTGTGAAACAGTTCTTTGCTTTTTAGAAGTCCATGAAATCAGATTGGAACCATAGAACACAGCTACCCCGGTAGTGGATTTACGATCATCAAGGCAACCGCCCCAATCGGAGTCAGAGTAAGCTAAAATTTGAGATGTGGAATGGTTGGTGATATGCAATCCATGGGTTAATGTTCCAACCAGGTACCTTAATATCCTTTTTACAACTGACCAGTGATCCTCCATTGGATCATGCATATATTGTGAGACCCGAGTTACTAAAAAGGAAATATCTGGTCTAATTATTGCTAAATATTGAAGGCCTCCAACGATACTTCTGTAGAGAGCTGGATCACAAAATGGAAGACCTCCAATTTTAGTTAATTTTTGTTGTGGGCAAGAAGGACTTACAATGGACTTTGCTTGATGCATTTTTGGCTTCATCAACAATTCAACAATGTATTTTTGCTGGGATAAATGAATGCCATCAGAGTTGTGGCTTATTTCAATGCCTAAAAAATAGCTCAACTGTCCAAGATCTTTCAAAGCAAAAGAGCTCTGTAAAGAAGAAATGAGTGCAGCAAGTGCCTTAGAGTCGGAACCTGTGATGATAATGTCATCAACGTAGATCAAGCAATAGATTTGAACACCATCTTTGTTGTAGGAAGAACAAAGAAGAATCTGTTTTGGATCCAATGAAGCCAAGTGTTAAAAGTTTGTCAGTGAGACATTTGTACCAAACTCTCGGTGCCTGCTTGAGCCCGTACAGTGATTTGAGCAATTTGCAGACATATGAAGGGTAATTGAGATCAATAAAAACCTGTTAGTTGTTCCATGTATACAGTTTCTTCCATTTTCCATGTAGAAATGCATTGGATACATCTAATTGCTTTATTTCCCAGCTATGTTGTACTGCTAAATGAGAGGATTAGTCAAATGGTTTAAGGCTTAATTACCGGGCTAAATGTCTCATGGTAGTCAACCCCGGGCCGTTGGTGGAAGCCTTTGGCAACGAGTCTTGCTTTCAACCTTTCCACTATTCCATCCCTCTTCCATTTGATGCGGAAAACCCATTTGCATCCCACTATATTTTGAGCTGAACTTCTTTCAACTAACTCCCAAGTTCCGTTTGTCAACAGCGCATTGTACTCATCCGTCATAGCCTGCCTCCATTCGGGTATTCTTAATGCTTGGGTAGCAGTAGTGGGTTCAGTTTGTGTATTTGTCACTTGAAGTGAGGCTTTTGGTTTTGGTTTAAGGTTTCCAGTTTGAGACCTTGTAACTATCCTATGTGTTTTGGTGACAGGTTGTTTTGGTGATTGGTTGTTGTATTTGGATATGATCGAGCTCAAATTATGCATATTTTTATAGCTATTTTTATATACTTTTTGCTATTTTTATATGTGTTTTTACCCTATTTTGCTAGTATTTGTGTTTTTAGATCCTGAAGACAAGAAAAGTGAAAACTTATTGTTTTTCACTCTTTTTGGAGCTATTTTGGAGACTTTTTACTCAACTATGGATTTAGTCATTTGGAATAAAGATTTGAAGATGCGAAGTTCGTGATTGAAGATATTTTGAAGATTTGAAGAATTAATTCAAAGAAGTAAAAATTGAAGATTTGGAGCTTATTTGCAAAGGATTGAAGCCAAGTTCAGAAGAAGCCCTGAAGTTGAGGATTTTTGGATTATTTATATGGGAATATACACAGCCCATATAAAACCAATAATTGGAGTTTAAATCCCAATTTGTAGGCCTAATATCCAAAAGAATAGCCAAATCCCGCAATAATCCCGCAGATTTGCGATATAAGCCCGGTTTCAGCGCAGTCTTCGTAGAAAGGCCATAACTTTCTGCTTAGATGTCCGTTTTATGCCCATAAGTAGCTGTTGGAAAGCTAACTCCGAGCTCTACAACTTTCTTTTGAAGTGCAAAGCCCAGATTTGCCATCTTCAAGCCCGAAATCGACATCGAAGTTGCTAACCAGATTCCAGAAAATTCCTGAAAATTCTAGAGTCCTCATCTAACTTGTAGACTACTCTAGGATGACACCTAATCCTACTTGGAGACCAAGAAAAGCCTAAACCGTCCTACCCTATTCCTCCACTATAAATAGCCACCTCCTGTATCACAAATCACACACTTACACAATTAATCTCTCATATAGTTTATTCTCTTTTTCTTCCTTTCTTTAGATTTTAGGTTTTTCTCTAGTTTTAGAAGAGGGAGAAGTCGACACCCTTTCTAGCCATAGAGGGGTGCGACGTCCCTAGGGTATTTTAGGAGGAGATTCCGCCTCTTCCTATCTCTGTAAGTATTCTTATGCCTCTCATGGATTTTCCTAAGTCCATGAGTAGCTAAATCTATAATACTTCTGATCCTTTGGTGAATTCAATCAATTGATTATGGTGAGATTTCTATACTTATAATTTTGTGTTAAGTTCTTGATGATAGTAGTCAAAACCCTAGAATAATTTTATGATTATGAATCTTATTTGATTTATGTGGCCACTAACGATGTAAGAGGAAGATCTATGGATAGATCAGGCTTAGAATTAATCACTCAAGTTTGATTGTATGTAGCAAATTAGGTTTGTTTAATCGCTGTTTAATGGGTGTTTGTCTACCGGAGGGCGAGAAATTTCTGTTCGTATGGTTCTACTTTGTAGGCATGTGTGTAAATTAACTGTTCTTAATGCTTTGTTCTCAAGTGATCTTTAAGTCCTAAGAAAGTAATCGATCACTAAAGGAATAATAGGGATAACTGCAGCTCTAATCGGCCTCTTATCTAAAATACATGTTGGGAAACCTATATCAGTTGTCAATCAAGAATAAGATGCGAAATTCACCTTTTAAATCGAGGATCCATAGTTAATTTGATTGAATGAAACCACTGGTGAAGAAGTATGCTTTTTAATTATTGTTTGCTTTATTAATCTGCTTTAGATTTAGATTTAGATTTAGATTTGCTTTGCTTTGATTTTTAGTTTAATTGTTTGCTTTATAATTGTTATTTACAATCCCCTGTTTTCTAATTGATTTTTGAAAAAGATCTTTCTATCTTTTTATTGTTCATCACATAAACCTTCTCTGTGGGATTCGACCCCTACTTGCCCTAGCTATTCTAGTTAGTTAATTGTGGGGATTATTTTTATGGTCATAGACGACACGATCATAAATTTTGGCACCGTTGCTGGGGAAGGGAATTGAATTGAAAAAAAGTGAAGAGAGATTAGATCTAAAAATTAGTTTTTTGTTTTTATTTTTCCGTTTTTTCTAAAAAAAAAAGAAAGTTTGCATCGATAAAAAAAAATTTGTTTTTGCGTCGATAAAAAAAAATGTTTTTTTCCGTTTTTCTGATTTTTCTTAAAAAAAAAAGTTATTTTTCCGTTTTTAAAATTAGGGTTTCCGATTTTTTTGAAAAAAAAAGTTTTCTTTTCCGTTTTTTTAAAAAAAATTATTTTCTGTTTCTGCTTTTTATTTTATTTAAGAACTGTTACTGCTAATTTTTCTTTTTAGTTTTGTTTGATTTTTCTAGGAAACTGCATGCCAAAGACAAGAAGTAGTAGTACTGAAGGTTTAGAATTCAATCCTGACCTGAAAGAACACTATTTCAGAAAAAAAAGAAGACACAACGCCGATTACAAGAAGAGGAAGCATCCAATTCGAGTTCTCAACCAAGTTCTCCTAGATCTGCTGTTTCAACATCGTCAGAAGACATGGCTGAAGAAGAACAACCCAAAACTCTGAGAGAGTTAGCTGCACCAAACGTCAATGCCAAACGCTTAGCCATTCGTTACCCAGATACCAATGGAAAGTTTGAGATTAAGTCTGGATTTATTCATATTTTACCCAAATTTCACGGTTTGCCTGGAGAAGATCCTCACCGACATCTTACTGATTCCCAGATTGCATGTGCATCAACAAGTATTCAAGGTATTCCTGAAGATCAATTCATGTTAAGAACCTTTCCGTTCACTCTTATGGACCGAGCAAAAGATTGGTTGTACCTCCTACCCACTGGTTCAATCACATCTTGGACGAGCCTTAAGAAGCTGTTCTTGGAAAAGTATTTTCCTGCACATAAAGCATCAAGTATAAGGAAGGAGATTTGTGGAATTAAGCAACGCCATGGAGAAACAATGCATGAATATTGGGAACGTTTCAAAACACTTTGTGCGAGTTGCCCCAATCATCAAATCAATGAACAGTTGCTGATCCAGTACTTCTACGAAGGATTACTACCATTTGACAGATTTTCCATCGATTCTGCAAGTGGAGGAGCTTTCATCGACAAAACTCCTGTCGAAGCTTGGTCTTTAGTGGAAAACATGGCTGCAAACACTCAACAATTTGGATCTCGAGAAGACTATTCAAGAGAAGGCCCTATAAGAAGAATTAATGAAGTTTCTACCTATTTCACCTCATTGGAGCAACAACTTCAAGAAACGAATCAACAAATCGCTTTGCTCACTGATTTGTTCCATGCGAATTTTTCAAGTGTGCCAAGGGTTTGTGCGACTTCGGAAGACAACAAGCAAGGAGCCAATGCCGTGGGATTACAAGGAGCTTATCAAAGGAAGCCTGAACCTTATTGGAGACCTGAACAACCGAGTCAACAATATGGGAACCAAGGTAATTTTCAAGGAAGGCCGAATTTTCAAAGACCTAATTTTCAAACTTCACAAGCCATTGAGTTACAATAAATCAAGACACAAGTGATTTGAGTGATCTCAAGACACAAGGTCAACAAAGGATTCCATCACAACCAAAGGTACCTCCTAGAAAGAATGTCAATGCAATTTCTCTAAGGAGTGGAAAAGAGTTGAAAGACCCTTATCCAAACCTTGCCGCATATCAACAAGAAGAAGGAGAGCCGAACTACACCAAGAAAGATTTACAAGAGCCTGCCGAAATCAAGATTGAAGATGAACTCAATAATAAAGGAGCTACGCCGATTGAAGATTCAAACAAATATGATGTCGTAATTCAACCTAAAGGAAAAGGTGTGTGCGATTCCAACAAGCCTAAAACCGATTCCAACCTAATTCCTTTTCAATCAAGATTGAAGAAGTCGAAGAAAGAAGATGATGATCAAGGTATTTTGGAGATATTTCAAAAAGTTGAGGTCAACATCCCACTTCTTGATGCCATTCAACAAATATCGAATTATGCAAAGTTCCTCAAGCAACTTTGTACCAACAAGAAGAGATTACAAGGTAAAGTAAGCGCTGGAGCTAATGTCTCTGCTGTGCTTCAAAAGAGTTTACCTCCTAAGTGCAAAGATCCAGGTACGTTTTCTATTACTTGTTCTATTGGAAGAAGTATTATAGAGAATGTGATGCTTGATCTTGGTGCTTCTTTAAGCGTGATGCCTTATTCTTTCTACAAATCTTTAAATCTTGATCCATTGAAGAATACTGATGTTGTTCTGCAATTAGCTGACGGATCTTTGGTTTATCCCAAAGGTGTTTTAGAGAATATCTTAATTAAAGTTGAACATCTGATTTTTCCTATCGACATATTCATCATGGATATGGAGTATTCGAAAGATCAATGTCCTCTTTTATTAGGAAGACCTTTCTTAAAGACTTCTCATACCAAGATTGATGTATTTAATGGTTCATTGACCATGGAATTTGATGGTGAAGTCATCCACCCTAGAATTTCATCTCAAGTGCCGTTAAAATCTAACAATTTTGTTTACGTTATAAGTTCTAAGTTTGTTAAGAAAGGAGCCATTGAAGATTCTTCATCAACAAAGCCTGATCGGATTTCCAAAGGAAGACAAAGGATAATGGACATTCGACAAGGCTACAACGAGACTTTCCACCAATTTTGGAGGAGATTCAAGCAGCTGTGTGCCGATTGCGCTGATCATGGATTCAAGGAAGGAATTTTAATCCAATTCTTCTATGGAGGATTGTGACTTAAAGATTGAGTTCTTGTTGATTCTTTCAGTATAAAGCCACTGCATGAAAGAACCCCGGAGAATGCATTCTATGCCCTTGAAGAATTATCTCGGAGGACGAAATCTTCAACCTCCTATGAGAAGAAAGATCGAGCAAAAGAAACCAAGAAGGAGCAAGAAGTCAACAATAAAGAAGTTCAACCGCCCCTGAAGATCGATCAACTAAGCAATTCAACTAAGAAGCAAGATATAGACCTTGAACATCGAGCTAAGGTTGCAAGCATTCTTCAATGTAAATTGGCGAATTTTCCCCAATTTTGGCAAAGGTTTAAGAAGCTATGTGCTGCTCACCCTTATCATGGTTATGATCAAAGAAGATTGGTTCAAATCTTCTACCAAGGATTAAGAGCTTCTGATCGATTGTCTGTCGACACTCTTATCTATATTCCCCTGTTCGATCACAGCACTGCTGACATATACGAGATATTGGAGAATTTTGCCCAGATGATAACCAATACATCGAAGGAAGCTGCTCAAGGACTCAGCGCGGTTAAGCCCGTGCCACACAAGCCAGTATGCCCGGCTGCAGCCCGGCCATCGACCTCACATGGCCGGCCAACACCGGCCAAGGCATCCCAAGCTTGTGCGACATCAAGCCGTGCCGCGCCTAGCCCGGCCACACCCGAGCCACATGCCCGGACGACACCAGCCGATGCCGTGCCGCCTGCTCGGCCCAGCCAGGTCACTGCCGCGCCATCCGTGCCACCTGCCCGGCCATGCTCGGCCTTGCCCGCTCCTGCCGCGCAGCCGCCCATGCCATGCTCGGCCTTGTTCGCACCAAGCTGCGCCACCAGCACCTCGCAACCGACCATGCAAGCTTCCAACCATGTCGACACCAAGCCATGCCCGGCCATGTCCGCGCACCATGCCCGGCCAATGCCATGCCAACCGCGCGCCTCACCGAGCCACCACGAGCCACTGCCGTACCATGCCGTGTTACAACTATGTCATCGCCTAACCCTATCTTTTTCTTGCAATGCTTTGATTGAATTTTTCTTTGATATGCGATTCATATAGATATAGGTTATATAGGTTAATTAGGATTTTAAAATATGCATACATATTTTTGCTTTGATTTTCCACGCTTGTTAATACATTGGGGACAATGTATCTTTTAAGTGTGGGGGAGTGAGTCTATATGCATAAAATTGATAAAATTGGAATAATTTTTTCGAAAATTTTGACAAAATTTTGATTTTATATGCTCATATTGATCGATTGATTTGATTTTTGATTGATGAATACTTAGAATTTTTAAGAATGTTTGATTTATTGATTTATTTATAGTATGATATCTTATTTCTTAGATTAGGTATAATTGAAGTTTGTGATAATTGCTTACCATGAATTATTTCTATGATTGCCTATTTTTAGAACTCATGTTTAATTTTTATTGAAACTACACTTATGAGAGTATTTTATGAATATGTCAAAAATAAGTGTGGGGGACTATCTATATTAGAAGGGTAGTTAAAAAAATCTTTTTCTTAAAAAAAAAAAGAGTGTTTTTCATGCAAGAGGAGAAGAGATATCTTTTGCCTTAAAATTTTTTAAAAAAATATATATCCATTGTTGTCACTCTTCTTTTTAAACAAAAGGAGTTAGTAACCCTTGGGAAAAGGATAAGAGGCATGGATCGGCAAAAGTATTGTCCCTCTAGAGTGCTAGTAGCCTCACAAAAATAAAATAAAGGGCGTTAGTAACCCCTAAGCATGAACACTTTGAGGTTAGTAACCTCACTTTTCTAAAAAAAATTACACTTTGAAAACTATTATAACCCATGCAAAATTCTTGATTTGTATTCATGATATGCAATTGTTTGAGTAGTGGAGATAACGATGAAGGCATAAGCTTATAGAAAGAAGTAGTTATAGTTGTGATAAATGATACTCCCTCTGTCTCATATTATAAGTCCCCTTCTAGAAACTTTATTTGTCCCAAAATATAAGTCCCTTTTTAAATCCCAATGCAACTTTTACCTAAGTTATCTAAATTACCCTTGTTAGTGATAGTACAAATTTAGTTGGAATTTAATTTATCTATTGACTATTAGGGAGTAAGTGGGAGGAGAGAGAAGAGGGATAAAATTGGAAAGAGAAGATAAAAGTTTATAGAAGTTAGAGTTGTAACTACTTTTCTTAAACTTTATGATACGGTTAAAATGGACTTATATTATGGGACAAAGGGAGTAAGTGATTAGAGCTACTTTGATTATGGTTACTTAAGAATGGGGATGATTGCTATATCTTGATCTATTGAATTGGATACTCTTAATATTATTTGTTATTCTGATCTCATAATTGAATTGATCCTTGATATTTGTATATGATTCAAAGTTTTTCAAAAGATTTGAACAAAACTTATTATCTTAAATCCTAATTTTTGTTTGTCTACACTAGTTTGCTAGGGACTAGCAAAGATTTAGTGTGGGGGAAATTATGATCGAGCTCAAATTATGCATATTTTTATAGCTATTTTTATATACTTTTTGCTATTTTTATATGTGTTTTTACCCTATTTTCCTAGTATTTGTGTTTTTAGGTCCTGAAGACAAAAAGTGAAAACTTATTGTTTTTCACTCTTTTTGAAGCTATTTTGGAGACTTTTTATTCAACTATGGATTTAGTCATTTGGAATGAAGATTTGAAGATGCGAAGTTCGTGATTGAAGATATTTTGAAGATTTGAAGAATTAATTCAAGAAGTAAAAATTGAAGATTTGGAGCTTATTTGCAAAGGATTTAAGCCAAGTTCAGAAGAAGCCCTGAAGTTGAGGATTTTTGGATTATTTATATGGGAATATACTCAGCCCATATAAACCTATAATTGGAGTTTAAATCCCAATTTGTAGGCCTAATATCCAAAAGAATATCCAAATCCCGCAATAATCCCGCAGATTTGCGATATAAGCCCGGTTTCAGCGCAGTCTTCGTAGAAAGGTCATAACTTTCTGCTCAGATGTTCGTTTTAAGCCCATGAGTAGCCGTTGGAAAGCTGACTCCGAGCTCTACAACTTTTTTTGAAGTGCAAAGCCCAGATCTGCTATATTCAAGCCCGAAATTCAAGTCGAAGTTGCTGCACAATTCCAGAAAATTCCCGAAAATTCTAGAGTCCTCATCTAACTTGGATTCTACTCTAGGATGACACCTAATCCAACTTGGAGACCAAGTCAAGCCTCTAAACCGTCCTACCCTATTTCTCCACTATAAATAGCCACCTCCTGTATCACAAATTACACTTACACATACTTTTACACATCATAGATTTAGATAATTCTCTTTCTACCTTTCTTTAGTTTTTAGGTTTTTCTCTAGTTTTAGAAGAGGGAGAAGTCGACACCCTCTCTAACAATAGAGGGGTCGACGTCCCTAAGGTTTTCAAGGGGAGATTTTGCCTCTCCCTATCTCTGTAAGTATTCTTATGTCTCTCATGGATTTTCCTAAATCCATGAGTAGCTAAATCCTTAATACTTCTGATCCTTTGGTGAATTCAATCAATTGATTATGGTGAGATTTCTATACTTATAATTTTGTGTTAAGTTCTTGATGATAGTAGTCAAAACCCTAGAATAATTTTATGATTCTGAATCTTATTTGAGTTATGTGGCCACTAACGATGTAAGAGGAAGATCTATGGCTAGATCAGGCTTAGAATTAATCACTTAAGTTTGATTGTATGTAGCAAATTAGGTTTGTTTAATCGCTGTTTAATGGGTGTTTGTCTACCGGAGGGCGAGAAATTTCTGTTCGTATGGTTCTACTTTGTAGGCATGTGTGTAAATTAACTGTTCTTAATGCTTTGTTCTCAAGTGATCTTTAAGTCCTAAGAAAGTAATCGATCACTAAAGGAATAATAGGGATAACTGCAGCTCTAATCGGCCTCTTATCTAAAATACATGTTGGGAAACCTATATCAGTTGTCGGTCAAGAATAAGATGCGAAATTCACCTTTTAAATCGAGGATCCATAGTTAATTTGATTGAATGAAACCACTGGTGAAGAAGTATGCTTTTTAATTATTGTTTGCTTTATTAATCTGCTTTAGATTTAGATTTAGATTTAGATTTGCTTTGCTTTGATTTTTAGTTTAATTGTTTGCTTTATAATTGTTATTTACAATCCCCTGTTTTCTAATTGATTTTTGGAAAAGATCTTTCTATCTTTTTATTGTTCATCACATAAACCTTCTCTGTGGGATTCGACCCCTACTTGCCCTAGCTATTCTAGTTAGTTAATTGTGGGGATTATTTTTATGGTCATAGACGACACGATCAGGATAGATCAACAATGAGGGAGAGACCTGGTTAATTTGGTGCTGTAGGGTTAGGTTCGGTGATGGGAATTTGTTGGTTCAGTTTCTTGGGTGTTATTGGCTTTATTGTGGTGTCGGTTGTTGTTGAGGTTGGTGGAGGAAGGGCTGCCGGATCGGTTGAAGTGTTGGTAGTGGGTGAAGTTGTTACTGGTAATGCTTGTGTTTCGGTTTGTGTTTGAGCAGGAGGTGTTGTTTGATTTTCAGTTCTAGAGAGGGAAATTGGTGTAAGTATGTTTGTTGGAGCTGCAGGTGTTGCCATTGGACCCGAGCTCACTTGGTAATGATAGACCTGTTCATCAAATAAGACATGACGTGAGTTGTGAATTTTACCAGTGAGAAAATCAAGACATCTATACCCCTTATGAATTTTGCTGTAGCCTAGAAAAACACATCTTGTTGACCGGGGAGCTAATTTGTGTGAAGCATAGGGACGGAGCCAAGGGTAGCAAAGGCAACCAAAAGTGCGAAGAGTGTCATATTTTGGTTTTTCATGAAAGCTTATCTCAAATGGGCTTTTGTTTTTGAGTCGCGGAGTCGGTAGTCTATTTATGGTGTAGACTACGGCATCAAAGGCATAGGTCCAATATTTTAATGGAACTGCAGCATGATTCATCAGTGCAAGCCCAATTTCCACAACATGACGATGTTTTCTTTCTGCACATCCGTTTTGTTCAGGTGTGTGTGGACATGAGCTTCGTTGAGTGATGCCATTTTGGGCCAAATATGAGGTTAAGGCCTGGTATTCTCCGCCCTAGTCTGCTTGGAAGGATTTGATTGGTCTGCCAAAGAATTTTTCAACTATGGCTCTGAATTTAATGAAGACATTTAAGACATCAGATATATTTTTGATAGTAAATAACCAGGAATATTTACTGAAATGATAAAAAAAGAGAACATAATAAGATGAACTTTCAACAAACTTTATTGGAGATGGGCCCCAAACATCGGAGCAAACAAGTTCTAAAGGCTCTTTAGCCTGAAATTGAGAGTTAGAAAAAGGTAATTTCTTTGCTTTGCTAATGCTACAAGCATGTCATAAATGAGATAAACTAGAATGCTGAAAAGAAATGGAGTTGTCTTTCAGTGCTTGACGAACAGTCCTAAGAGATGCATGATCGAGGCGAGCATGCCAAGTAGTTAAGCTAGTAAGATTTGCACGGATCGGTTGTCTATTGAATTGAATTGGGTACAGGCCATTCTTACTCCGGCCTCTGAACAAAACCTGCCTCATGGGGATATCCTTCACGTCATAATGATAGGGAAACAATTCCAAAGAAACATTATTATTTTTGGTGAAAGAATGAACAGAAAGCAAATTGTTAGAAGCAGATGGAACATGTAGAATATTATCAAGCTTAAAAGAATTATCACCAATAGAAACAGTAGAGGATCCTATATTTTTAATGGGAAGAGTTTTACCATTTCCAATGGTGACTGAATCAGGACCCGAATACTCATTGTGGATGGCCAGGTTATCCAAGTTCGAAGTGAGGTGGTGAGTGGCACCGGAGTCTGCTAGCCAGATGCGGTTGTTGGGTTGCTGAGCAGCGGCAAGGTGGCTTTGTGGTTTCATTTTGTTTTATGGTCGATTGTTGGAGTTTCGTGGTGGTGTTGGGCATTGTCTAGCAGTATGGCCATGGCCATTGCAATTGAAGCATGTCAGGTTTTGAGCATCAGTAATGTTACCTGAATTAGACATTCCAAAGTTGGAATTTTGATAGGGGTAGTTTTACCTTCCTCGACCCCTGCCTCTGCGTCTGCCTCTACCTCTCGAAGGTGGGCTTTGTCTTCTCCAAATTGAGCAGTAGGAGGTATCATCACACTTGGTTGGTCGGCTCCAAGCTGAGCTTCCTCGCTGAGCAACAGACTGTATAAACTATCAAATTTGATCGGTTCCAATTTAGCCTCCAAGGCTCTTACAAATGGGCGGTAGTTCTCTCCCAACCCACCAAGGACCGCATCTACCAATAATTCTTCATAAATTGGGTTATTCAAGGCAGCCAATTGGTCGAATAACCCTTTAGCTCGTTGCATATATGCTGTAATGGACTCTTGTTTTTGTTCAATTTTGAGTAGTGTTGAACGTAGCTAGCGAATTTGTGGCTTCGATCCAGATGAAAAAGAAGCAACCAGTTTCTCCCAAGCTGTTTGGCAGTGGTAGCTCCGACCACTTGAGGGAGGACTCCTTCAGATAAAGAACAGGTAATCCAGGCGAGTACTATTTGATATTGTTGAAACCATCTCAGGTAAGCAGGGTTCGACTCATTGTTTGCCAGTATTTTTGCTGGTGGATTTGTCTCGCCTTCAATGTGACTTGTGAGATTATAGCTCTGTATAATTGGTCGAATTTGGGCTTGCCATAGTAGGAAATTGCTCGGTGTAAGCTTGACCGAAACTTGTTGGGCAATGTTTCGGAATGGAGAGATGGAGGAGGTTTGAGTGGCAACGGTAGTGGCTGCTGGGATAATCGACATTGCGAGGAAGGGAAAAAAAAAAGATTTGTTGTGAGAAAAAAAAAGAATTCGATTAGAATTGTACTAGCCCTGATACCATGTGAAGTCTGCAAGGAGTAAATATTGTATTGATATCAGAAGTATTTATACAAGGATTACAATCGGCTATAGAGTTGGTGATACAATAGGAAAGCTGCTATACTTAGGAAAGCTATAGTTGTACAGTTTAGTGATAAATACAAAGGATAGGCTAAGTTTTAGAGTAAGGTTTAACTAGGATCAGTTATCCTTATCAAATACCTCCTTGAACCTTCCCCATCTTGTTAGTATCCATAGATTCCCTTAAATCTCAACCTAAATTGCTAGATCTAAATTCCAAATCAAACCCAACCTAACAAAATTGCTCCTTCCCTTCCGGCCTAAGGTCATAACTGTTGTCGAGAAAAACAAGATTAAGATGTTGAAAGGGGTGAAGACTAAGGAGCTTCTGCTTTGGATTACACTCACACACGCAAAAGAAGTTTCAAATTAAATACAACAAAGGCTTCCTCTCTGCAATCAATTGTATCTCATTCTCAGCATGTCGCCTTGTTTTGAAGATGGCAAAGAGTCGAACTCTACAACCAAATCATTGTCATTTACCGAATCAGCAAGTGAGAGTTTGACATTCATGAATGGAGGGTCTTTGGGCAGTGTCCAAAGTCATAGAAATACAACAACAGTGCAGCACAAAGACGGTATAGCCAATCCCTAAAGAGATTAAGAAGGTCCAATGATGGTTGTTTTTTTTTTTTGCCAAAAATGATGGTGGTTGATGGCGGCTCTTGACAAAAAAGAAGATGGAGCGGCCAAGGGAGCTTGAGAGAGAGAAAAAAGAAATTTAGGTCTTTTTCCTAAAAAAATAATGTTTATTTATTTGTTAATATCTTTTCATTTTTTTATTTTTAATTAATTTTTAATTTTTTTGATTTCTTAATTTTTTTCTGAAAAGTCCACGTGGCATACACATTAGGACTTTACGGCACATGCTATACAAAATTTGAAGACAGTTAGAAATTATCCTTAATTGCTCATAATTTGTAACGTTATATCCTTAGTTAACTTTTTTGTAACTTTATATCCCAAATTGAGTTTTGTGGCAAACCTTATATCCTGAATAGATTATTTAGCTTGATACTTTTGAGTAGAATGTGAATTAAAACTTTCTCAACAAATATGTTTATGAAGAAATCATGTTAAGACAATTTTCTTCATAAGTCTTAGGTTTAATGGGGGAAATGAGGAAAATGACACTCTAGCTTGTAAGAAAAGGACAATTTGACCTTTAAATTATTCGTTTTTTTTCAGTTTAACAATTAAATTTGTAATTATGGGACAAATTGGCCTTTAGTTGGACATAAGTAGACCTATTCATGGGCCGGGTTGGGCCAGGTTCGGGCCGGATCTATCTTTAAGATTAATGCCATTAGTTTTGTCCAAATCCGGCCCATTTATAAAACGGGTTTCAAACTTTTGCTCAAGCACGTCCCATTTACAAATACTTAGACAAAGACCCATCCAAAAGCTCGTCTAATATTTTTTAATAATTATTTTAAGAATTAAACTATATTAATTAATTATATAAATATAATTGTAAACCTATAATATGATATATACTACCTATATAATATATACTACTCCTATTGATAATAAGATTTTCTACATTTATTACTCATCTTTTTCTTATTTAAAATACGGTGTACATATAAATTATATTTAAAATATATTATATATCAACAAATAAAAAATAAATAGAAGCATATTTTCTTAATCGGGTCAGGCTTGGACCGGGCTTGGGCTTTTGCTCTTATACCCAAGTCCGGCTCATTTAATAAACGGGCTTGATTTCTTTTGTCTAAGCCCATCCAATGGGTTTAAAATTCTTGTCCAAGCCCTTTGAAATATCGGGCGGGCTTACGGGCTTAAGCGGGTAGTCCGGCCCTTGAATAGCTCTAGACATAAGTCGACCAATGACTCCGTCAAAGTCTTTACACGTGTAACTTCGTGAATATTATTTGGAATTAGCAATTTGGCAAAATTATCGGTTATTCGTCCAATTAAGGATAATTCTATTTGACCCTCCAATTTGTCCCTCCTAAATAATTAAGAAAACAAATTAAATTCAGGTTTAGCCCCCCTGATAATTAAGGTAGATTTAGCCCCTAGTTATAAATATGGAGAGTTTCAGGGTAAATCCCTTGATTTTAGGCTATTATTGAATAGGGTTTTAGAAATTATAGTAAATTTTCTAATGACACGTCAGGAATGACAAATTGGAGGGTCATGTAGCATTACTCTCCAATTAATTAAGGGTCACTTTATTTTAAAGTTGCAAATTCAAGAGTTGAATTGGAAAAAATGATAGTTTGAGGGTCTAATTGTCCTTTCCGAATAACTTTGAGGGAAATTTTGTTTATTAAGCCATATATATTTACAGAGAGTAATTATGAGGAGTATGGATTAATTATTTGTTCAAGTCTTTTTTTTTAGCAACAATCATATAGATTTCATTAATTTGAATCATCAGGATTACACACGTGTAAAGGAACTCCACACCAAACATAATTAGCCCCAACTTCACAATCTAAGTGGGCCAAATTATGAGCAAACTTATTACAATTTCTATTAACATGATGAAAAACAAAAACAGTAAAAGAGTTCACTAATTCCCTAATTTGATCAATAAGAATACCCCCCCCCCCCTCCCATAAGGAAATAGGAGCCTTGTTGAGTTCCGTGATGGCAAGCAGACAGTCACTTTCCAGCAAGCAGTTTTCATAACCATAAAAACGAGCCAGCAGCACACCAAAGCGAATGGCATACATCTCTGCAAAGAGTGAATCCGGGACATAATTTATCCTCGATGTTGCACATAGCAAAACCTTGCCATTGTCATCCCGAAATCACAGCACCTAGTCCAACTTCCTTTTCACTCGATCTAAAAGTCGCATCCACATTAATTTTAACTAAACCCACAGCAGGTGGTGTCCAAGATGGTTGAGTTGCTCTGACATTAGTCCTCTCCTTTCGAGTTGCAACTAACTCCATGTCTTTAACATATCGAGCCGCCGAAAGACACAAAGCTGCAGGAGTTCGACACACCCCATCATGGAACGCTTTGTTCCTATTAGACCAAATTGGCCATAACAGGAAGCACACTAGCTCCAAAGAACCCAGCACTCTTGCTTTGTTAAATAAACTCAGCCAAAAATCGTCCAAGGACATCCAGTCGTTCAAATAATTCGACAGCCAAGGACATGCCAAATCCCATACAATCTTTGCAAACGAACATAAAAAAAGTATGCAACATGGATTCAGACCCACTACAAACATCACAGGTATCAAGTATATCCATACCTCTAGCTAGCAGGCACTGTTTCATCGGCAAAATGTTGGAAATTAGTCTCCAAAGAAAGAGCCTGACTTTAGGAAATACCTGAGCCCCCCAAATCAGTCTCCAAATTGGATCTCGCACATTCACACTATTTTCCTCTTTCCCAAGCAGTAATCTAGCAATATAGTAACCACTTCTTACCGAATAAACACCATCTTGTGTTTTAGACCAAATCAATCTATCCTTAACTCCCGATAGATGAAGAGGAATACATAAAATTCTATTAACATCATCCTCCACAAAAAGCTCTTTCAACAAGTCATAGTCCCAATAACCATTATTATCAAAAAGAGCCTGGACAGTAATTTGGTTACAAGTAATACCACTATTGGGACGAGGTTGATTAGTTGGAGAATTAATTAACCATTTATCCTTCCAAACATCAATGTTAGATCCATCTCCAACCCTCCATAAGCATCCTTGTCGTAACACTTCTCTCCCTGCAAGAAGGCTCCTCCAGACAAAAGAGGGGTTATGTCCTAACTTTGCTTCCATAAAGGAACTCCGCCCAAAATATTTTGCCTTCAAAATGCGATAACATAAAGAATGCTCATTCTGTAATAATCTCCATCCCTGTTTCGCAAGTAAAGCCAAATTAAATGCCTCAAAATCATGGAATCGAAGGCCTCCATCAAGTTTCGATATACACAAAGATTCCCATGATTTCCAATGAATCCGTCGTCGCTGATCATTACTACCCCACCAGAATTTAGCAATTATCATATTTAGATCATGTAAAAAGGTCTTGGGAAAACAAAAACAACTCATTAAATAGGTTGGGATGACATGTGCCACTGCTTAAATCATTACTGCCTTTCCAGCTCCAGATAGTAATTTACCACGCCATTGCTGCACTCGCTTCCAAAGTCTGTCTTTTATCATCTGTAGCTCTGCTCTCTTTGATCGACCTATCATGATAGGCAGGCCAAGATACTTGTCTTTATCCAACACTCGTTGCACTCCAAGCTTGGCCATGATTGAACCTCTTATGCAATCAGGAGTATTATTGCTAAATAGTATAGCAGATTTATCAATGTTAATTTGCTGTCCTGAAGCCTGTTCAAATATCTTCAAAATTCTCAAAACAGCATCACATTCATCCTCATTGGCACGAAGAAACAGCAGGCTATCATCTGCAAAGAACAAATGTGAAACCCGCGGAGCAAACCGAGCAACAGACACTCCTTGAATTGCTCCTTCTCTCTCAGCATGCTGCAAAAGACACGATAAACCTTCCATGCAGAACAAGAATATATACAGAGATAACGGGTCTTCCTGACGAATACCTCTAGTTGGGGCAAACTTTTCCGTCGGTACCCCATTGATTAAAACCGAATAAGAGACTGTACGCACACATGTCATGACTCGAGATATCCATTGGTCAGAAAAACCCAAACGTCCCATTACTCCTTCCAGGAAGGCCCATTCGACCCTATCATACGCTTTACTGAGATCTAGTTTAAGTGCCATATTTCTTTTACCTCCCTTACATTTATTCTTAAGAAAATGGACAGTTTCAAAAGCCACCATAGCATTGTCAAAAATCATACGTCCAGGAACAAAGGCACTCTGATTTGGTCCTATAACATGAGGTAAAATTAACTTCAACCGATTAGTTAATGCTTTGGAGATAATCTTAAAGATAACATTACACAAACTAATCGGTCTATAGTCTTTAGCAGCAACAGGATGTTCCACTTTAGGAATCAGCACAACATAAGTATCATTAAAGTCCGGCAATTCCACATCATGATTAAGAAAACCCAATACCGTGTCACATACACGATCCTTTACTATACCCCAAAATCTTTGGAAAAAAATAGGGGTCATGCCATCTGTCCAGGCGGTTACAATAATAGAAATACAATTGAAATTTCATTACAATTAAATTAAATTCTTTATGCCCGAACATCTAATAAAAATTTAACCCAATAACCATCTTGTCTAAATTTTGATAGTTTAAGAGGTGAGATTTCCAAATTAAAAGTTTAAGGTTGCGTTTGGTTCGTGGTATCTTAGATATCATGTAGGAATGTCATTCCTAGCTCTTTCCTGGGAATGTTATTTTAGTGCGAAAATGTACATTTCTTGTTTTTGTGGGAATCAGATTATCATGTTTGATTAACGTCGGAATCTGACATTCTTAAGTGTGCAAAGTACAACCTTACCCCAAGCGTATATTACAAAAATTTAGTAAGGTTAAATGGGTAATAAGTCATTAAATTTTTTTTGTGAAAATTTTTTTTTGAGAGTATAAGAGAAAATCAAAGTAAAAATAGTAACACTTTCCTGGGAAAGTTAATTTTCCCACCCTTTTTCCACCACAAATCCACTTGAGTGGGAAAGTGGTGGGAATAACAATTCTACCTAAAATTATATTCCTCCAACCAAACATGGGGAAATTATTCCCCCTACCCAACTTATCACACTTTCCCACTATATTTCACGAACCAAACACAACCTAAAGGAAAAATGTTCATTTTTTGTTTTTTAGGGGAAAATGGGCATTATGCCGATCACCATATGTATCTAGCAGTAGAACTAACAACATGGCTGCATAAGTCTATCATTCTACTACTAATAAAGAACAAAATTAATGCTCCTCAATATCAAGTAATTAATTTCATTATTATAGAATTTGAATTCAAAGTAAGACATTTCTTTTACATATCCCGAATGAATAAAACGAGTTACTCCCTCCTTCCCCAATTACATGTCCATCACTGGTCAACAAAACTAAATTTTGATCATTATTTATAAAACATATATAAAGCAAATTTTTTTTAAAAAAATAACACTTATAAACTTTGAATTACAAACTTTTTAGCACATATGTTTTTAAACTTAAATTTTACATATTTTTTTTTATAAATAATGATCAAATTTTAGTGTTAGTTGATCAAGAATGGACATCTAATTAGGGAATGAGGAAGTACATATAATGTAAGTGGTAATCAATTACGATAGATATGGATTTGTGTAAGTGTGCAAATGAGGTAAGGATTTGGAGAAAAAGACAAAAAAGAGGAATGATGTGGTTGGGTTTATGTCCATATTTAGTGGGACATGGGAAAAATAAGAGTCAACTGCTCCAACTCCGATGCTCTTATCATCATAATTATGGGAATTGTAATGTGCACTAGTAGTGGTCATGAGTGCCATAATCCGCCCCCATACAATTAAATTTTGTAGCAACTTTGGTTGGTTTCAGATTTTCCTTTTTCCCTTTCAATTCTTCACTCACCCAATTTTGTCATAGCAAACAATTAATTCTTTTTCTATATTTTTTTCTCTCATGCTAAATATATATACGTCGCCACTATATCAGGTTGGTTACACACTTAGCAGGGAATGATATTTTTAATAGATTGAAACCACATAAATCTAGAAGAGATTTAACAGCAATGGATCGGCTTTTATCCCTCTTTTATATATATAATATATATATATATATATTATAAGAAACAATAATAATAGAAAGTGAAATTATCTAAAAACCAATCTAACCTTAACTTCTTATAAGTTGAAGAACAAATGAGAAAGGATATTTTGGTATTTTCATTTTCGGTTTTTCATTAATTGGATTGATGATTGAGGGTATTATTATAGATGATAAGATGAAGATGAAGGGAGAAATATCAAAATTCCTCTCAAAGGCTCAACCCGAATCCAATCGACCTACCCACTTAGGTTCAAATTTTAAATTTATTATTAAGACAATAAAATATCTTATATTTAATATAATATGGATATTATTATATAGATGATAAGATGAAGATGAAGGGAGAAATATCAAAATTCCTCTCAAAGGCTTGACCCGAACCCAATCGACCTACCCACTTAGGTTCAAAAATTTTGAATTTATTATTAAACTGATATGAATCTCACGGTACTGGATAGTAAATAGTTACATTGAACTTCGATTGATCCAAAATCGAGTCGTGACAGAGTTTAATTAAGAGAAAAATCTTTCAATACTTATTATCTCTATTCGTATTTTAAAATTTATATTATGATTATTACACCTTGAATTGGAGTATTACCTTTCTTGTTCATAAAGCTCTACAAGATTACAATCGAACATCTTTTGACATATAATGGCACATTTCATACATGTTTGGATTTCTTTTATATATTTTGAAAATTAGTCATGTTTGTTCCCTAATTGTGTGTAACTCAAACTTCAAATTGGCACTACGTACTTGTGATTGTGAAATTATAAGAAACAATAATAATAGAAAGTGAAATTACTTAAAAACCAATCCAACCTTAACTTCTTATGAGTTGAAGAACAAATGAGAAAGGGTAATTTGGTATTTTTATTTTCAGTTTTTTCGTTAATTGGATTGATGATTGAGGGTATTTTGGGAACTTTGTGAAAAAGTTACTATTTGTGGGTTCCTCTCCATAAACTAATATTTTTTGTTGGATTATTTATCTAATGATTCTCATACTTTTATGCTTTATGCTATTTAGTCTTTTACAATTATAGGTTGGACAATTTAACGCGTTGACTTTTATTTTTGTATTTTTTTTTTCTATTTGTCTGATTAAGGTGATTCAAGTGTCTATTAAAAGGTAATTTCATGATCTACAATTTTCATGAAGAACTCAAAAGACAATTTTAATGTTTAATTCTAAAAAATGCTTCCGAAATTTTGTGATTTTGATTGCCGATCAATTTAATCTCATATAATTTTTTGTCCACATGTCCGATTGAAATTATTGAAGTGTCAGTTAAAAGGTTATTGCATGATTTACGACTTTCATGAAGAACCCGAACGCTAAATTTGATCTACGAGTTTCATGAAGGATTCAAATGGGAATTTTTATACTCCAAGATCTCCATCAACAAATATTTTCTTATTTGGATTATTTATCAAATGACCCTCATATTTTCTACTTTATACTACTTAGTCCTTTACAAATTCGATCTTAATCTAACGTTTAAAATTTAATTTTTTATTCTCTGTTCTATTTGTCTGGTTAAGTTGATTTATGTGTCTATTAAAAGGTAATTTCATAATCTATAACTTTCATAAAGGGCTCAAAAGCAAATTTTTATGTTTTAATTCAAAAAAAAATACTTTCTAAATTTGGTCGTTTTGATTGTTGGTCTATTTAATACCATATAATTTTCGATCCACATGTCCGATTAAAGTTATTCAAGTGTCGGTTAAACGGTTACTGTATGATCTACGACTTTCATGAAGAACCCGAAAGTTAATTTGATCTACAAGTATCATGAAGGTTTCAAAAGGGAATTTTTATGTTTCAAGATATCCATTAAGAAATATTTTCTTATTTGAATTAGTTATCAAATGACCCTCATGCTTTTCTATTTTATACTACTTAGTCATTTACAAATTCTATCTTATTCGATTTAACATTTCATTTTTTTTAATTTTCTTTGTTCTATTTGTCCAATTAAGGTAATTAAGGTGTCTATTAAAAGGTAATTTTATGATCTACAACTTTCATGAAAGACTCAAAAGCTAATTTTCATGTTTCAATTCTAAAAAATACTTTTAAAATTTCGTGATTTCGATTGACAATCTATTTAATTTCATATTATTTTTTTATCTAGATGTTCGATTAACAAAGATTCACAAAAATCGCTTCATAAAATTTTCGACGCCGCAGCGAAGCACGGGCTAAGAAAAGTTTAAATTTGTGTCCAGAATTCCTCACCTTAAATAGTTGCACTATTTTAGAGAAAAGAACAGAAAAATTATGTTTTTATTATGGGTTGTACATTTAGTACTTAACAAGGTTTTGACCCGCGCACGCTTCGCTGCGCGGATAATTAGGAAACGTATTACGTATACACCGGACAGATGCCCTACTTTTATTGTGCAACATCTACATAACTTGTTGCAAGTGTGCTATAAAAATTCAGACATGAAGACTATATCCATTTATTGAGAGATAAATAATGCAATGAAATCAAAACTGCTACAAAATTATAAGTAGCAGTGTTGTTAGAGAATCCAGCTTTGCAACTGAACAAAGTAATTGCACCATAACAACGGTAGGATTTATATTCGTTAGCTCAGTCAAAGCAGCCATCTTAACCTAAGTAAGTTGGATCTGGCTATTAACCACTTGATCAATTAGCTCAACAAAACCTTCATCAGCCGCTTGCCTAAGCAACAATAACAGTAGAAAATTAATTTATTATATAATTGATGCTTTTAGGAGAATAAATGAACTTAGGAAACATTCCAAGGAGTATGAGGAGAATGAAATATTTTACTTCATTTCAAACTCAGCAGTTTCAGGGAAATCCATATTAACTTATAGTATTCTTGTACCTCAGGCACTGCTTAAGTAAACCTCACCTACAGTTTAAAAGAGAAACATAGATAAAAAAAGGAGAATAGGGTTTGTATATATTTTAAAGAAACTTTGAATTCAGGCTTGGTAAAAAAACATATAACTCCAAATGTTTTGGCAAACATTCCAGCACAGACCAATATTTGTTTAGGCTGCATTTGAAGCAGCTGCTCATCATCTAACTGATCAAAAGCAGATTTCCATATAGTAACTCTTATTGGTTCTCCACTACAGTATAAATGGCACAGCGTTAATAAGGATCTTACCTTAATTTTTCAATGAAGAGGTCACGCTTCTTTGTGGTCTTTTCTTGAGAGTTGAATAGTTTGCACATCTCCAACTGACATCAAGATGCCAATAGAATCTGACAGAAGATTTAAGAACCTTGTTAAACATAGATTGTTAGATTAAAATTGAACTTCCTCCAAGTCCTATTATAAATGGCATAAATCTAAGCTGTTAAATACTTGTCTAAGTTAGGTCCTTCAAGTTTCTGATTAGACATACAAATTGAAAGCATATCCATGGAATCAATCAACATTCTCCAAAATTTCATGAACCTTAGTTTTAGTAAAGAAAGTAGTGCCAGGTCTCTCTCAACAGCTAAGTGTGTTATTTTAGGAGGCTATACTTTGAAGCTTATAATCGTGTATGCAGACCCTTCATTCAACCTTGGGTAGAAAAGATTCATGGAGCTCTTTTCTTGTTGCACATATATATATATATATATATATATATATATTATGTTCAAAAGTACATTCAACCTTGGAAATCCTTTAAAATATGATTATTCAAATGGTAGAGATGAAAAAGCAAATACACCATCAATAAAAGCAATAGTCTGAATTTCTATTCAACTTAATCGAAATTCTAAAAATATTTTAACATGTAAAAGTCAAGAAAAAACATCATACATGTATATGTATTTAAGAAAAGAAGCATAATTTACCAAAATAGTGCATATCAGAACTCAATAAATAGCTCAAATAGTCATATCTATATCAAATGAAAACAATTTCTATTTAACTTCTTCTTCTTTACTTTTTGGGTTTTCTAACTCCAAAGTGGCATATGAAAATTTATTTTATGATTCATGATATCTTAGAGCTAGAATAACAATTTCACTATCATCATCATGTAATTTTTCTATTTATCATGGTGATTTCAGGAGCTATTATTTACCTGCTCCTCTTCTTTGGATAATCATGTTGTTTCATCCTCTGCCGTTTGGCAACAAAATAGAAATACAAATTACAATCATTCAACTCAAATGATTGAACAAAACTAAATTAATTAAGAAGCTGGAAAATCCAAAAAAGAAGAAAAAAATTGTTTTACCTTTCTCGATTATTTGTAGCTGAGAGAAGCCTCTGCACCTTCTTCCTAGCTTCTTCCTCCTCTCTCTGCTTGTGGAATGTAATTTTCTTGTGCGTGATTGAAAACAAACTCATCTTCAAATGAATTAATCAAAACCACCAATCATTTAACCGCACACCACAAATATATATTAAACCCACAAATCAAAAGTTAAGCCTCCTCTAATCGGTTCAATCCCTAATATATATTAAACCCAAAAGAATTACACTTGAAAGATAATGAGAATACAATCGAAATAACAGATGAACATGGAAAAAGAACAACAAGCAAAACAAAGACACATGAAGAAAGAAGACCGACGATAAATCAAAATGGATTAAAACGAAATACCATGAAATCAAATCTGAAAGAGGAGTCTAAGATGATATAAGTAAACCTGCAAGAAAGAAAGAAAGAAGAATAGGAAGAAAATGAAACAGGAAAAATTGAATAGGAAAACAAAGTGAGAGAAATCGAAAAAAAGAATAGGTAGAAGTCTGGAGAGGATTTGAAACAGAAGAAGAAAAGTCGAGAAAGATGAGAGATGAGAAGATAGAGAGAGAAAGGGGAGAAAAAAAGGGAATGGAATAAGAACAAAAGTGAGATTGAGAGAAGCCTCTAGAACCACCGGGAAGGGGATTTGAAGAAAGTAATGGAGATGGGAAAAATATCTGGAACCATCATCCAGTCAAATCCCAACCAAAACCATTGGAAAGGAAGGAGATGAAAACAGAGCAAAGCAGGACTATTGAACAGGCGGAGAGAGGAGGAAAAAAAAACAGGCATCAGCCATAAATTACTCCAAAAATACTGTAAATTACAAAAATGACCCTGACGCACAGTGGAACACAGTAGCCAAAATTAATCTGGTTTAAGAAAACGTAATCTTGCTTAGTCATTTTAACTTCCGAAATAGTTGGTGTTTTATTTATACTTACAGGGTTATATGCGCATGCTCATCATTTCTCAAGTCCCATCTGCACCTTATCCTTATCTGAATTTTTGTGAATTGCTTGTAGCTTTTTCTTGAACAAGTGGCACTCAAATCTCAACCCGTTATTATTATTCATCTAAAAAGTTCAGTTTTAATTTACATTTTTTTTATACTTGAAGATTGAATCCTAATAACTGGGAGTGTCTGAGACTAAAAGTTCAGTATTAGATCAAATGCCCACTCCATGTTCATATAACTTGTTGCCGCTTTTCTCTAACTTTCAATATTATTCGATGTCCATTTTGTATTTTTGGGGGGTGATCAAGCTTAACTAATTTTGAACATCTATAATTTAATTATTATCTAATATATATAATATGTGGTGTAAAACTAATTAAATTATTTTCCAAAAAAATTAAAATATTAAATTATTTCGCATTTCTAAAACTTTATTTGTTAATTTTAATAATTAGTTTCATATATAAGTTCTGTCACATTTTTATATACGTGAGTCAATATATTTAAATTAAAAAGAAACCTATTATGTTTTATCTCCTCTTAATTTGAGAATTTTGTAAATAAAACATATATATATTTAAAAATAATTATCATTATTATTTTGATTTAAATTCTTCATTAATTTTATTTTTCATTAATATATTCGTCAAATTAATTTTGACATTTACACATTGAATCAATGTTATAAGCTATTATGGTTTTTGAAGTTTATGAAATTTAAATTAATGGACATTACAAATATTGATGGAATGACTTGTATATACATAAGGTCTTATTATCAAAGGAATAAAATTATTCCACATAAAGAAAAATAGTAGCAAAGTAAAATAAAATTTAAAACCTGCATCATTAGCGAGGGTTAGAGGGAAAGAATCAATTTTAATTATAATAAAATAAACTACCAAATAGATCAGGATAACCACAATAATTTTTGCAATTAAAAAAATGGTAAAACTAAAATAATTATATAAATATTGAAATTAGTTAAATGAAAATAGAACTTTTAGTATAATATAAGTGTAAAAGTTTAAAATGACATTTAAAAAACATATTAAAAATTTAAATATATCTAAGTTTTTATTTAAAATAGTCAAATGGTAAAAAATAGTTATAAAAATATTATATTTAATTAAATAAAAATATAGGTTTTAGTAGAGTAAAATTATAATAGAGTTTTTAAAAATAGTTAGAAAATATTAGATTTAATTAAATAAAAACAGAGTTTTTTAATAGAGAAAAACTATAATAATTTAAACAATGACTTTATAGCAAAAATAAAATGACATTTAAGAAATATATATATTCGAAAAATAAGGGTACAATCATAGATTCAAAAGTTTTACAACATTCTTACTTTTGTATTCCACGTGCGTTGCACGTGACCTATCGTGTTTAAATTAAAAGAAAATTAAAATAATATAATTGAAATTAATTATAAGTAGAGCTGTCAAAACTTGATCCAAACTCGATAACTCGCTCAACCCGGTCGAATCCGATTTGACCAGAGAAAATAACGACCTGAACATGTCCTATCCAGATCCGACAAACCCGTAACCCAAAATGACCCAGGAAGTTCTCCCGGATGACCCAAAAATATTAGTATAAACTAAAATTATGTTTTATTCAATAAAATCAACATTGTTATAATTTTAACCATTCTAAATTATCATTTATTCAATAAAGTTTATATGAATAAATACTAAATCTATGAACAATTTATCAAAAATTTATAATTAGTAATTTGTTTTTTAACATAATGAATAAATAATAATAATTAATTAGTAATTTCTTGAAAAAAAATTTCTATTACGAAAGAATATAAATTTTGATATTATATAACCAATATTTATTTGAACACATTACACATACTTCACTTCATAATTAATTATGTATTTAATATTCAAAATTAATATATAGAGGGAAGTCTTTCCTAAGGAGCCAATTGAATTCGATTGGTGATGTCAACTCTTTAACCTCGTATATGCAGTTTGCTAAATTTCACCGATAGTGGATTGTAAAATAAATCGAATGATAAAGATATTAGATAAATTTAAGAATTAAACATTAAAACATTCAAGATTGATCCAATTGATCCGAGTTCTAGACCTGAAAAACCAAAAACTCGAATGACCTAGAACCCGAGTGACCTGAGGTCGAAACTCGAACCCGTCTGACCCTAAACCAAGCAGACCCAAATGACCTGAACCATGATGATCCGGAACCCGAATGACCCGAGAAAATTACCTGACTCATTTGACATGGACCCAAATGACCCGAACTCGAAACCCGTCCAACCCGCCCGATTGACTCCATTTTTTTTTTTGGCGTTAACTCCTCTAACTTTATATAAGTCAAAGGAAATAAGTGCATGTTACTCTTCTTTTTATTTTTAAAAACTTTAAATTCTTGTTATACACTCCAATACATTAAACTACCAATACACAATCCAAAAATAGAAAAAAGGTCAATCAGAATAATTAAATTTTAAATAAATTTTAACTTAATTAGTTTAAAAAAATGATGAATAATTAATGATTAGGCAACCTATTTTAACTTAAATTTGATAATAATATTTTATTAGTTTATATTATAATTGAAATGGATCCAAACCTACCAAAAAGTCTCCAATTTTTTAAAATTAAAATGGTAAAAGTAAAATATTTATAAAAATATTGAATTTAATCAAATAAGAATATAGTTTTTAGTAGAATAACTGTAAAATTTTATTTTTCAAAAACTGTAAAATTTAAACAATTTCATTTAAGAAATATTTTTAAAAATTCTAATATATCTAAGTTTTTAATTAAATTTGTAAAATGGTAAAAATAAAATAGGTATAAGGATATTAGATTTAATTAAATAAAAAATAGAGTTTTTAGTTAAGTAAAACTATAAAAGTATATTTAAAAAAATTTAATATATATAATTTTTTAAATTAATATAGTAAAATGGTAAAAATTAAATAGTTATAGGGATATTAGATTTAATTAAATAAAAATAGAGTTTTTTCTAGCACCAAAATAAAAATAATATTTTTAGTTGAGTAAAATTATAAAAGTTTAAATTATGGCATTTAAGAAATATATTTGAAAAATAAGAGTATAATGAGCGATTCAAAAGTTTTACAAGAGATTGTACTTTTTAATATAGTATAGATATAGATAGTATAAATATAGATATAGATAGATCCCAAGGGGACACCCCAATAGTTAAAACGTGGGACTTCTTGTGGGAGGTCCTGGGTTCGAATCCTGGGAAGGAGAGGGGTGTGATTATGGGAAGAAAGAGGACTACCTCCAATTGTGTAGCTCATTTCAATATCATGTTCATAAGTAGAAAAAAAAAATATAGATATAGATAACAAAAATATTGGTATTCATATATTAATCAAGATAGTGCACGGTCCTATCTCCAAATATATGGGACAGTTTAATTAAAAAGTTGGAGATTAATATTTTTTTTCTTATTTTATATATTATATATATATATATATATATTCATTTTCTTCTTCAATATTTTAAAAAATCCATAGTAACTATATTAAAAATAATAATGCTACGTACCTATAAGTCTCTATCATTGTTTCTACATATATATATATATATATATATATATACACACACATTCGTTGCCACTTGGGCAGAGCTGTTTACCTCGGGGTTGGTTTCTGTCCGGTCGTATCCCCTAATATGATTAGCTCTTTGACAAAGTTGCTTTTGAGTCATTCATAAAAGTTGTAGATCATGAAATTACCTATTAATAGACACATGAATCAACTTATTTGGACAAATAAAACAAAGAATAAAAAAATAAATCTTAAACATTAGATTAAGATAGAATTTGTAAAGGACTAAGTAGTATAAAGTAGAAAAATATGAGGGTCATTTTATAAATAATCCAAATAAGAAAATGTTTGTTAATAGAGATCTAGAAGCATAAAAATTTCCTTTTGAACCCTTCATGAAACTCGTAGATCAAATTTAGCTTTTGGGTGCAATAACCTTTTACCTGACACTTCAATAACTTCAATCGGACATGTGAACAAAAAATTATACGATATTAAATTGACTGGCAATCAAAACAACAAAATTTCGGAAGCATTTTTTAGAATCAAAACATTAAAATTGGCTTTTGAGTTCTTCATGAAAATTGTAGATCATGAAATTACCTTTTAGTAGACACTCGAATCACCTTAATCGGACAAACAGAAAAAAAAAAAAAAACAAAAATAAAAGTCAACGCATTAAATTGTCCAAGCTATAATTGTAAAGAACTAAATAGCATAAAGGATAAAAGTTTGAGGATCATTAGATAAATAATCCAACAGGAAAATATTAGTTTATGGATAGTGGGACCCACAAATAGTAACTTTTTCACAAAGTTTCCAAAATACCCTCAATCATCAATCCAAATAACGAAAAAACCGAACATGAAAGTACCAAAATACCCCTCCTCATTTGTTCTTCAAATCATGAGAAGTTAAGGTTAGATTGGTTTTTAGGTAATTTCACATTCTATTATTATTATTTCTTATTTCTTATAATTATAATATATACGAGAGGGTTAGCCCGCGCTGGCGCGTCGGGCATATTTTTATTTTATTTTTTAAATTTTTTTGGCTCTCTGTTTTTAGGTCTTACTCTTTTGGCATTTGGAAATTAGTAAATCAATTAGATGGTTATAAATAAACCAATTATTTATTAAATTATTTGAGCATATAGATATATCCATTTTAAAGAGCAAGTAGAGTAATGAAATTGTCAATATAGGCCATGGATATGGTATGGTATGTCATTTTTTCCTTTTAATCATCTTTTTTCTAATTTTTTTGTCTAATCTCAAAAATGAAGATGAAGGGGAATAATAGTTATGCCCTGTATATGATATGGATAAGGTGCTTTTTATCATCTGAAGAGGGGCCCAAATGGGTGTATAAGTTAGTAAAAAATAAATGGCAAAGATAATGATTAGACATATCTGTGTCATGTATATACGTAGGGTAGGGGATTGTGTATTTTTGTATAGTCCAAAAGGGAAAAGTTGCAGCAGTGTTATGGATGTAGCAAAATCAGTTAGAAAAGCTGCACTTCCAAAGTTGGATTGTTTGGAGAGGGCAGGGCATGTGAATTGTTAATTAGGGGTCGAGATTGCTCTTGGCTTTGGCTGGGGTATCTTTAAGTTTGCTGGGTATCCAGAAGATGGGATAGAATCATATAGTAAGTTTGTTAAATTACTATGAATGAATTAAATGATTTGGAAAGTATCATGTTTTCCACTTCCTAGAATAAAAAAATCAGTTAGTTCAACTTGCACATTATGGTTAGATTTTTTCCTGTACCGATAATGCTTAATCATCTTTTTTGTAATCTTCTTGTGTAATTTTAAAAATGAGGATGAAGGGGAGTAATTAGACTATTGATGGTGCTTAATTCTTTTTCCAAACACATAAAATAAGAGCAAAGACATGGATATTAAATTACAAAATTTATTTCGTAGAAGAATCATATTGATTAGAAATTGTTTCTTGTATTTATTGTTGCATAGTGAACCGAGCTAGTCTATTTGTTGATTTCCGACATCGATAACAGTTTTTTCTTGCTATACCTAGTAATCTTGATTCTTCCTAACATCTTCTTCATCTCCTCTATATGATGTTGTTGTTCAGCTATTTGGCTAGCCCTTTGGTTGTCCTGAAATGCAAGTTCTCCCTCAAGTTAGGCTACAAAAAAAACATTGTTGTTCAGCTATTTGGCTAGCCCTTTGGTTGTCCTGAAATGCAAGTTCTCCCTCAAGTTAGGCTACAAAAAAAACAGGGTAAGAGCGTTTTAAAAAATCAAGGGGTACCTTATTTATTTCAATTATAATTTGAGGCCACAAAATTCCGAAATTATTTGGCAAATAAGGTTACAACAGGAAGTATTCCTGCTAAGATCCATATCTCATTTTAATATAAGCTCAAACATTAAAAGGAATCTAAGAAGAAACCCAACAGAAAGTGTTAAAAATAAAGGATAATAACAGAGGTAGAAAATAGGTTCCATACCTTTTGATGTTTTCACTTTCTTGTTGCTCGGAGTCTTTTTCCATGATCTGTTTGGAATTACTCATATTTATACTACTATGCAGAAATGTTTTTTTGGGTGATGGGATATAATTGGTGTTTGGTCAGTTACACTTGGTGATAATCACCTTAGCCACTAACTTAAAGCCTGATTAATGTCCACTAACCCAATATAATTATAATAACCATTTTTACGTTTTTTGTTTCTTGCACAAATGATTCGCAGACATAAAAGACAGAAGTGCAGTTACTTTCTTCTCCTCTCTGAATTCATTCGACACTCATGTTTTGTTTCTAGGTCCTGCTCTTTTCGCATTTTTTTGTAAATAATTAAAAGGATCAGAATGATTATATAACAGTTTCAAAGATATTAATTTGATTGTACAATTATTTTTCAGTTTGTAACAGGAATTGATTAGAAATTAGTGAAAGTCTATAACGTGGAGAGATTTAAGGAACTGACCTTCTTCAGGAGTAGGGTCACCTCCATTTCCTTCCACTTCTCCTATTCCTTTGTTGTACTTCTTCTTCTCTTCCATTGGCTGTTCAGAGAATTCCCTAGTGTCTTGGCGAGTTTTGTCTAGAAATGAAGTTGGTATCCTATGACCTATAGCCTGAAAATCCATTAAAATCTTTGTCAGAACAAAGCACAGGTTGAACCAAAAACACTTTGAATTTACTAAACTTGATAAGGACGTAGTAAGGTTGCCTAGTCTTCATATATATAATTTAACATGAGAATTTCTGTTTTTATTTCTTTGTTGAGTTAAATGTTTAGAACCTGAAAGTAGCCCCATGAGCAGAGTGCTGATTTTAGGTTATGTAATTCTTCTTCTCTTTCTGAGCTTATTCTTGTTGACGATGAGAACAGGAATGGACCACTTTGATCTTATTTCTCATCTCTACAAAATCACTACAGCAACAGTCTCATAAACACAGAATAAAAATAAAGACACAAATTAAGCAAAGTTGTATCTGAGACTCCAAATTTAGATGGTACTAAATACTAAAGAAGATCTAAAGAAAGGAAAAGAATTTTGTTCATGATCCAATAGACCCTTAATTAATTCTACCCAATGATATA